>CAUYQV010017850.1:0-19769 GCA_963574575.1 Galagoides demidoff
GGGCGCCTGTGGTCCCAGCTACTTGGGAGGCGGAGGCAGGAGACTCGCTTGAGCCCAGGAGTTGGAGGTTGCTATGAGCTGTGATGCCATGGCACTCTACCTAGGGGGATAGCTTGAGGCTCTGTCTCAAAAAAAAAAAAAACACATCAAAATAAAAACATTACCTAACTTGAGTGACTAAGAAAAAAAGGAGGACATTAACAGAAAAAAGAAAAGAGGTGAATGTGCAAGTTACATGGACAATGGGGGTTTGTTTTATGCAAGGCACAAAGCCCCAGGTACATACAATCTAACAGATTATACAAAATTTGTGTGTAAAATATATGCGTGTACATGCACTTGTGTGTATAACAATGTGAGCCAGGCAGTAACAAGAGATATAAGATATATAAATGAAAAGATATAGGAATACATTCATGCATCACCTGATGATGGGGATAAAATCTTAAGAAGTGCATAGTTAGACAATTTCATCATTGTGTGAAACTTTTTTTTTTTTTTTGAGACAGAGTCTCATTTTGTCACCCTTAGTAGAGTGCTGTGGCATCACAGCAACATCAAATTCTTGGGCTTGAGCAATCCTCGTGCCTCAGCCTCCCCAGTAGCTGGGACTACAGAGGCTTGCAACATCGTCCAACTAGTTTTATTTTCTATTTTTAGTAGAGAAGGGGGGTCTCACTCTTGCTCAGGCTGGTCTCAAACTCCTGAGCTTAGGCAATCTTTCCACCTTGATTTCTGAGAGTGCTAGTTACGATTACAGGTATGAGCCACCATGCCTGACATATGAACATCTTAACAGTGTACTTACACAAACCTAGATGGTATAGCCTATTGCTTCCTGGCTACAAACCTACATTGCATATTACTGTAATGAATTTTGCTGGCGACTGTAACATAATGGTAAGTATTCATGTACATACACATATCTAAACACAGAAAAGGTACAGTAAACATAGAGCATAAAAGATCTAAAATGGTATACCTGCATAGGACACTTACCACAAATGGAGCATGGAGGACTGGAAGTTGCTCTGGGTGAGTCAGTAAGTGAGGAATGAGTGAATGTGAAAGCCTAGGACATTACTGTACCCTACTGAAGACTTCATAAGCATTGCACACCTAGGCTACACTAAATTTATAAAAAACAATTTTTTATTGCATAATAAACTTACTGTAACTTTTTACTTTATACACTTTTAAAGCTTTTAAACTTTTTGACTCTTTTGAACACACTGTATAGCTATACAAAATTATTTTTCTTCATACCTTATAAGCTTTTTCTACTTTAAAAATGTTTTTTTTTTAACTTTATAAACTTTTTAATTAAAAACTAAGACACACACACACACACACATTAGCCTAGGCCTACACAGGGTAATCATGAGTATCACTGTCTTCCACCTCTACGTCTTGGCCAGCTGGAAGGTCTCCAGGGGCACTAACACACATGGAGTTGTCATCTCCTATAGTAACAATGTCTCCTTCTGGAATACCCCTGAAGGACCTACCTGAGGCTATTTTACAGTTAACTTTTTTTTTTTTTTGAGACAGGGCCTCAAGCTGTTGCCCTATGTAGAGTGCCATAGCGTCACAGCTCACAGCAACCTCCAACTCCTAGGCTTAAGCGATTCTCTTGCCTCAGCCTCCTAAGTAGCTGGGACTACAGGCACCCGCCACAACATCTGGCTATTTTCTGGATGCAGCCCTCGTTGTTTGGCAGGCCCAGGCTAGATTCAAACCCACCAGCTCTGGTGTATGTGGCTGGCGCCTTAGCCGCTTGAGCTACAGGTGCTGAGCCTACAGTTAACTTTTTAAAAATAATCAAATAATGAAAAAAATAATAATAATCAAATAATGATAAGTAAAAAGTGCAGTATAATAATATATAACCAGTAACATCATTTATTATCATTATCGAGTATTTTGTAGTATACATGATTATATGTGCTCTACCTTCATACAATTGGCAGTGTGGGTTTGTTTAGACCAGCATCCCTACAGACACATGTGATATGCTACACAACAATATTATAATGGTTACTACACCACTAACGCAAGGAAGTTTTTGGTTCCACTATAATCTTCCAAGATCACTGGGATATAAGCTCTGTCACTGACGGAAACGTTATATAGCTCATGACCAGTTTTTTTCCTTTTTTTTTTTTTTTCCGTAGAGATAAGAGTCTCACTTTATTGCCCTCAGTAGAGTGCCGTAGCAGCACAGCTCACAGCAACCTCCAACTCCTGGGCTTAGGCAATTCTCCTGCCTCAGCCTCCCAAGTAGCTGGGACTACAGGCACCTGCCACAACGCCCAGCTATTTTTTTGTTGCAGTTTGGCAGGGGCCCAGTTTGAACCCACCACCCTTGGTATATGGGGCCGGCGCCCTACTCACTGTGCCACAGGCACCACCCGACCAGGATTTTTTTTGTTTTTCTATTTCACTATATGTCAAATTCTTACTCTTTTAAGTATTTAAATGCACTGAACTTTAACTCAAAATTACCACTTACCTGTACTTCTCTGACAACCTGCAAACAATCAGGCAAGGAGAAGCCAATAGGTAGACCAACTTTAGCTGGTGTTTTGAATTTGTCTCCTATCTTAAATGGGACATCATCAAGGTAACTGAAAGTCCCTATAATCAAAAATAAAGTAGAATATATCAGCAAAGAACTTTATTATTTGTTGTACTATAATCTTATGTCTAGTGGATATGCATTAATTTTTGTTATTCTAAGACTAGAAGTTACAAAGAGTTCCTTCCCTGACTGCTTACCTTCTCCTGACCCCAACTCTGAGAAAGAAATGCTACTATCCTACTGAAGTCTACTTGATCTTTTTTTTTTTTTTTTTTTTTTGGAGACAGAGCTTCAAGCTGTCCCCCTGGGTAGAGTGCCATGGCATCACAGCTCACAGTAACCTCCAACTCCTGGGTTCAAGCGAGTTTCCTGCCTCAGCCTCCCAAGTAGCTGGGACCACAGGCGCCCGCCACAAGGCCCAGTTATTTTTTGGTTGCAGCCATCATTGTTGTTTGGCAGCCCCGGCTGGATTCGAACCCGCCACCTTGTGTGTACATGGCTGGCGCCTTAGCCACTTGAGCCACAGGCGCCGAGCCATCGACTTGATCTTTTTAGGGTTTATTTTCAATTGACTTACTATGAAAGCCATAGTACTGTAAAAGGCCCTTTCATCATCCAAGACTTCGCTACCCTTATCTCCTATCACTTGCCTTCTGGCTCACTGCACTAACTCCTGGCAACCTCTGTTCTCAACAATAACAAGCTCAATCCACCTCAAAAATTCTGCACTGGCTATTTTCTCTGACTGGAATGTTCTTCCTTCAGAAATTCATATTACTCACCTCCTTCAAGTCTTTGCTCAAATGTTACCCTAACCATCCAATTTAAACTTACTACCCTATCTTCACTGTAGTACTCTGATTATCACCATCTATCTCTTCCCCACAGTACCTATTGCCTTCTAACATATAATTGACTTTTTACTTACATTTATTGTCTGTCTTGCCCAATGGAATGTACACTCCTTGCAACCAGTATTTAAATTTATCTTATGCAATGATGTATCTCAAAGCCTACAGCACTTGCCTGGCACAAAAGCAATAACTACTACTATATTGATAATAGGCATCACACAAAATTATTTCCTTAGTTAGGATTTCTCTACTTAAGAATTATTTTTAATTAATATAAAAAATTTCTCTAAATTAAAAAAAAACTATATTCAAGAATAATATAGACATATTTAAGCACCATAGCACTTACAATAAAAAAACAAAGAAAGAAAGAAAAAGAAAACCAAACAAGATCATGGGAATCTGAATAGGATAAGACAAGCCATTCACACTGAACTGCTTTCATCCCCTACAGGCTCTTTGCCTATCATAAATGCACAATCCAGAAATCATTAACTAAGTGATTAAAAGAAAAACGTCGTTTGTATATGACTCTCACTAGCTATATACTCCAAACTGGACCATGATATTTCTTTTCTGGACCAGTTCTGGGTGACTAACTTACTGGCAGAACCATCACGGACAATGAAGCGTACTCAATAAAATAAAATCTGCTCCTTCAAGATTAGTAGCTAGTAAAAATAAGGCTTTCTTCTTTCTGAGCTTCACACTAGTGTATTTTCGTAGGTGCTCATAACACAGAAAGGGCAATTATATCTCATCCATGTAGAAATCATCTTCATGAAAGATCTTAAGACTTATCATGGTCAGACTATATTTATTTATTTTTGTTTTGTTTTGTTTTGAGACAGAGCCTCAAGCTGTCTGCCTGGGTAGAGTGTCGTGGCATCACAGCTCACAGTAACCTCCAACTCCTGGGCTCAAGTAAGTCTCCTGCCTCAACCTCCCAAATAGCTGGGACCACAGGTGCCCACCACAATGCCTGGCTATTTTTTTGGTTGCAGCCGTCATTGTTGTTTGGTGGGTCCCAGCTGGATTCAAACCTGCTACCTTAGGTGTATGTGGCTGGCACCTTAGCCACTTGAGCCACAGGTGCCGAGCCAGACTATATTTATAACATTAACATCATTTCCACTTCCTGAGGTAGGTGTTCTTCTGATACACCTGAAACTCTTCATCAGGAAAAAGGCTCCTCCTCTTACCCTTGGAAGAAGGGATCTCTCTTTCCCATTTACCTTCTAACCAGAATTAAAATACCTCTCACTCAGCTATCAAATTAATTCACAACTGTGTTCAATTTAACAATCTAACACTTTAGGAACTAACTTTAATTATTAATACTCTAGGAATATCACATCCCTACCCTTATTTACTTATGTGATTATTTGTAGTCCTTTTTTTTTTTTAGGAGACAGAATCTCACTTTAGCGCCCTTGGTAGCATGCCATGGCGTCACAGCTCACAGCAACCTCCAACTCTTGGGCTTAGGTGATTCTCTTGCCTCAGCCTCCCAAGTAGCTGGGACCACAAGCGCCGACCACGATACCTAGCTACTTTTTGTTGCAGTTTGGCCGGGGCTGAGTTGGAACCCATCACCCTCAGTATATGGGGCCAGCACCCTACCCACTGACCCACAGGCGCCACCCTGTCGTCCTTTAATAATAAACTTAAGAATAACTGCCTTCTCAATCTCAAAACACCTCATTCATACCACCATCTCAGGACTAATCAATCACTCAGTATTGTCAACAGTGTGTTTCCTTAACCTCCTCCTAGAGACTTTTTTTTCTTTTTAGAGACAGAGTCTCACTTTATTGCCCTCAGTAGAGTGCTGTGGCGTCACACAGCTCACAGCAACCTCCAACTCCTACGCTTAGGCAATTCTCTTGCCTCAGCCTCTGGAGTAGCTGGGACTACAGGCACCCGCCACAACACCCTACTATTTTTTTTTGCAGTTTGGCCGGGGCCAGGTTTGAACCTGCCACCCTCGGTATATGGAGCTGGCGCCCTACCCAATGAGCCACAGGCGCCGCCCCCTCCTAGAGACTTTAGCAAGAATCTGAACACCCCTTAATAGAGGAAAATTATTTCATATCTATATCCCCCATACTCAGCATTATGTCTGGCTAATGAGATTTTTTTTCAATGAATGAAAAACAAAGAATAGATGGTTTTATACTTCTTTTGTCCTCTAACTACCACCCCAACTTATATTTAATGTTTATTAAAATTCAAAATGATTTATCAAAAATGAAAAGGCTAGTCATGAAAATGTTATTAACAGAGTATTCATACGAGATACAAACACATGTATGAGATCTGAACAAAGTCACAAAAATGTACCAGGTATTCCCTCTACCACCAAAAGAAAAGTGTCAGGTGCCACAGAGCTTGCCAACAAAACTAAGTTTTGATTACTACAATTAAACCCTCTGGCATTTATAAAATGCTTTATATAAAAAAAATTTAAATATAGTTCTTTTTAATTTTAAGACTTGTCTGCTTTCTATGAAAATAGGTGATCAAATGTTATTGAAAGATTCTAACTTTAGGGCAGTGCCTGTGGCTCAAAAGGGTAGGGCACCGGTCCCATATGCCAGAGGTGGCAGGTTCAAACCCAGCCCTGGCCAAAACCTAAAATAAATAAATAAATAAATAAATAAAAGATTCTAACTTTAGCTAGTGCCCTGATTAACTGGAAACCAAGCTGGAACTTTAGATAATCTAAGAATCACTAGAAAGATTTACAGTCAAGTTAACAATCACAAAATTAAGTCTTCTGTTTAACGCTAATAAGCATATTTAATATATAGATAGGATAAAACCTATCCACATTAATACTACGTTTTCTTAAATAACCAGTACTATTGTAGACTGGAGGTGGGAAGTTGAAAGACAAAAACTACAAAAATAGTACTAAAGATATCTGGCTCAACACCTGTAGCTCAGCAGCTAGGGCACCAGCCACATACACTGGGGCTGGTGGGTTTGAATCCACCCCGGACCTGCCAAACAACAATGACAACTACAACAACAAAAAAAATAGTCCAGTGTTGTGGCAGGCACCAATAGTCCCAACTTCCTGGGAGGTTAAGCAAGAGAATCAGCTAAACCCAAAGGTCTGAGGTTGCTGTGAGCTGTGATGTCATAGCACCCTACCAAAGGTAACATAGTAAGATTCTGTCTCAAAACTAAATAAATAAATAAATCTGAGGCAGGAGCTGGATGCAAATGGCCCATGCCTATAGTCCTAGGTACTGGAGAGGCTGAGACAGGAAGATGGTTTGAGGCCAGGGTTTTGAAGTTAGTCTAGGCAATATAGCAAGACTCTTTCTCTAAAAAAAAATTTAAAAATTAGCTGGGCATGGTGGTGTGCACACTTAGGTGTCCTAGCTACTTAAGAGGCTGAGGTGGGAGGAATGCTTCCATCCAAGGGTTCAAGCTTACAGTAAGCTATGATTACGTCACTGCACTCCAGCCTAGGCAGCAAAGCAAGCAAGACCTTGTCTTAATTTGATTAATTAATTAAAGTGTTGTTAATAGGGAAGGAGAAAGGGGAAAAAAGGCATTTAAAGTGATGAGAACCAAAAAAAGAGCAACCATTTAAATAATGAATAGAGACCACCATTAAGAACTATGTAAGATGGTTCTGTGATGATTACAGAAGATCTTTCCTCCAAATATAATCAACTATGTTCTTACGAACTACCCATTTTCATCCAACATATCAGAATATCCATCTAAAGGACAGGCACAATAGCTCACAACTGTAATCCTAGCACTTTGGGAAGCTGAGATGGAAGGATTGCTTTAGCCCAAGAGTTTGAGGGTTGCAGCAAGCTATGATGACGCCACTGCATTCTAGCCTAGGCAACAGAGCAATACTCTCTCAAAAAAAAATCTCAGACACTGCTTCACGCAATTAGGCTTTAAGAAAAAAGAGAAAAAGAAAAAAAAGAAAAACCAGAATACCTATTTAAAGATATCAATTCATCTTGTTTATATTTTATAAAAACTCAACCACAATGGCCCAGAGAACTAAGCACTATAGCTAACAATTTTCTGGCTCATCCCAAATGCCTTTCAGTTTCAGTTCTTCTTACTGAAATCATCCCCACAATGTCTGAGCCTATTTTCCTAAGTTCACTTGAGGAAAAGAAAGCTGATTACTATGGTTGGTTGTGGCAGTTACTTGAAGTCAAATACATCACTTTGGTGGAAGAGACTAGGCTGAAGGTGTTAATGACTCAGGATATATTCTGGGAAGATGTCATTCTGTTTTGTTTCCTTCTAAATTACTGATATACTTACCCTGTGACTTGTTTGTTTTTCAAAAAAAAAAGATACAATTCTAGAAGGAGGGGAAATTCACAATAAAAGGTATCAATTGGATTTTTTTTTTTTTAAGAGAGAAAGCCTCAAGCTGTCCCTCTGGGTAGAGTGCCATGGCATCACAGCTCACAGCAACCTCCAACTCCTGGGCTCAAGTGAGTCTCCTGCCTCAGCCTCCCAAGTAGCTGGGACCACAAGCGCCCGCCACAACATCCGGCTATTTTTTGGTTGCAGCCGTCATTGTTGTTTGGCGATCTCAGGCTGGATTTGAACCCGCCACCTTAGATGTATGTGGCTGGTGCCTTAGCCACAGGCGCCAAGCCAATTGGATTATTTTTAATATACATTTTACTGTGAAGAAATTCAAATTGAGGGTTTTTTTTTTTTTTATTATTCAGACAGTCTCAATCTGTTGCCCTCGGTAGAATATCCATGGCATCATAGCTCAATGCAACCTCAAAAACTTGGTCTCCAGTGATCCTCTTATCTCAGTCTCCCAAGTAGCTGGGACTACAGGTGCCGGACACAATGCCCAGTCATTTTTAGAGATGGGGTCTCGCTCTTGCTCAGGCTAGTCTCAAACTTCTGAACTCTGGCGACCCACTTGCCTTGACCTCCCAAAGTACTGGGATTACAGGTGTGAGCCAACACCCCTGGCCTCATATTGAGGCTTTTGAAAAATCAGAATAGGCCAGATCAAACTTAAGTGAAAAATTATAATTTTTTTAGTTTATTTGTTGATTGATTTATTTATTTTGAGACAGAGTCTCACTCTGTCTCCCTAAGGGGGTTGAGTGTCATGACATCATCATAGCTCACAGCAACCTCCAACTCAGCTCAAGCAATCCTCCTGCCTCGCAACCTCCAAAGTAGCTGGGACTATAGGCACCCACTACAACACCTGACTAATTTTTCTATTTTTAGTAGAAACCAGTTCTTCCTATTGCTCAGGCTACTCTTGAACTCCTGGGCTCAAGTGATCCGCCCATCTTGGCCTTCCAGAGTGCTAGGATAACAGGCGTGAGCCACCCTGCCCATCATTATCCTTTTTTTTTTTTTTTTTTAAACAAGACAGAATCTCACTATGTTGCCCTCAGTAGAGTACCATGGCATCACAGCTCACAGCAACCTCAAACTCTTGGGCTGAAGTGATTCTTTTGCCTCAGCCTCCCAAGTAGCTGGGACTATATAGGCACCCAACACAACGCCTGGCTATTTTTTGGTTGCAGTTGTCATTGTTGTTTAACTGGCCCAGGCCAGGCTCAAACCCAGAACCCACCAGCTTCCTCTGTGTATGTGGCCAGTGCCCTACTCACTGAGCTACAGGCGCCAAGCTTCCTTTTTTTTTTCCTTTTTTTCAGACAGAGTCTCACTCAGTCACCCTGGGGTTGAGTGCCATGGCCGAATAGTTCACAGCAACCTCAAACTCTTGGGCTCAAGCAATCCTCTTATCTCAACCTCCCTAGTAGCTGGGACTACAGGTACTCACCACAACACCCAGCTAATTTTTCTAGAGACAGAGGTCTCACTTTGCTCAGGCTGGATTTGAACTCCAGAGCTCAGGCTCCCATAGTGCTAGGATTACAGTGCTAGCGTGAGCCACTGTACCAGCATGGTTATCACTATCTTAAAGCCAAAAGTCACGTAACACTTGCAAAGCTATAAATATACAAAATTATAAATATATAGATATTTCTTATAAGATGTGAAGTCACACTCTACCAACAAAACAAGCCAGATAACATACAAAATCAGTTTTAATAAACAATGTTTGGCACTCAATAAATAATTACAAAACACACAAAGCAGCAAGAAAATGTGATTAATCATTAAGAGAGGAACCAGTCATCAGATCCAAAGTAGGGATAGTCAAGATACTGTAATTATCAGCTTTAAATAACAATAATAAATATAATGGGAAAATAAACATAGGATGAGATGAGAAATTTCAGCAGAAAGATGAAATATAAAAAGACAAACAGAAATGCTAGAAGTGAGCAAGAGATTAACAGAAGAGAGAAACTCAGAAAAGTTGAAATGAGTCCAAAAGAAATTAATCAAATTGAAACATAAAAAGAAAAAAGTTGGGGAAAAATGGAACAGCATTAGGAGATACCTGCCTAATGTATATGTAACTGGAATCTCAAAAGAAGAAGGGGAAAATGGACCCAAAAAAATAAGAGAAAAGATAGTGGCTGAGAATTTTCCAAAAGTGATAAAAGACATCAACCCACAAATCCAAATTTAGCCAAGTCCAAGTAGGATAAATGTGTTGAAAATTATACCAAAGAAATATAGAAACATGAAGAAAAAATCTAGAAAGCAGCAAGGGGTAGGAAAGAGGTCACATTATATACAGAAAATAATGGTTAGAATTACATTAAAATATACAGCAATGACAGAGCAACTTTTAAAACAATCTAAAATTGGGGCAGTGCCTGTGGCTCAAAGAAGTAGGGCGCTAACCCCATATGCTGGAGGTGGCGGGTTCAAATCCAGTCCTGGCCAAAAACTGCAACAAAAAAATAAATAAATAAATCTAAAATAAAATACCTTTTTAAAAAACATTTCAACCAGACGCAGTGGCTCACACCTATAATTCCAGCACTTGGGAGGCTGAGGCGGGTAGATTACCTGAGCTCACAGGTTCAAGACCATCCTGAGTTAGAGAGAGACCTTGTCTCTAAAAATAGCCAGGCATCATGACAGGAGCCTATAGTCTCAACTACTTGGGAGGCTGAGGCAAAATAATCACTTAAGCCCAGGAGTTTGAGATTGCTGTGAGCTATGACGCCACAGCACTCTACCAATGGTGAAAAAGTGAGACTCTTATCTCAAAAAAAAAAAAAATTCAATCTCTTAATAGAAATGAAACCAAGGGCAAAATGAACCTCTTTGGAAATTAGCTAACTGACACAAGTGGGACAGCTTGTCCTTAAAAGACAGGAGGGGCTCGGCGCCTGTGGCTCAATCGCTAAGGCGCCAGCCACGTACACTTAAGGTGGAAGGTTCGAATCTCCAGCCCGGGCCCGCCAAACAACAATGATGGCTGCAACTAAAAAATAGCCGGGCATTGTGGCAGGCGCCTGTGGTCCCAGCTACTTGGGAGGCTGAGGCAGGAGACTTGCTTGAGCTCAGGAGTTGGAGGTTGCTATGAGCTGTGATGCCATAGCACTCTACCCAGGGGGATAGCTTGAGGCTCCATCTCAAAAAAAAAAAAAAAAAAAAAGACAGGAGGGGTTCGGGGGTGGGGGTTATTTATCTGTTTTAATTTTAGGTTAGTGCGAGGTACAAACAACCAGGTCACAGTATTTGAATCTGTTAGGAAAAGGAAGGAGTTTTGAAGAAGTAATGGTTAAACAATATAAAACTTTAGTTATGTAAGATAATTATGTTGTGGGGAATCTACTATACAGCATAGTGCCTACAGTTAACAACATTATATTGTACACGTAAAACTGCTAAGAAGGTCGATCTCACAGAAGTGATTCTTAGCTCTCAAAAAAAACAAAACACCCACACACACAAGACTAATAAAAGAAGCAGGAGGAAACTCTGGGAAATAATAGAAATGCTTATGTTTTCATGCTTGTGATGGTTTCATGAGTATACACTTATCCTCAAACGCATCATGATGTATACATTAAATACATCAAATTATATGTCAATCATACCCCCAATAACCTCAATAAGTAGTTTCAAAAGAGAAAGAGCTTACTTTTATTAAACATTATTACAGAAGTCTACTTTTTTCTAAATGAGAATCTTGAAAGGCATTTTTCCAGATATTAAAAGAGTAATTTGTGTGTTGGAACATTTTTTAAATCCTTTATAAGTCAATTTTGAACAATCACTTTCTTTGCTAAATGAAGCAAATGAAAAATCACTTAAAAATAAAGATGATTGACATTTTAAAACTCCAGGCTCTAAGAAAGTCATGATCTAAATTGAGCCAAGGGTGTGCAATTTATATAATATACAGAAAATATTTCTAAAAGTCTCTGAGAAATAACTATTAGTATCCTTTTCTGTTAGTTATGGACATGTGGTTATTAACAATAATGAAAGAAGCTCAACTTTAGTTGAAAAGAACGAACTTGAAGGCAAATCTAATGGCAATCATAAGATAGCATAGCACAAGACCTAGTCAGCCCCAAATGTCTAAATAGAAGAAAAAAAAAGCATTTTAATATCCAGTAATGACAGAAAGCAGTTAAATCCTTCTCCACACCCAAATGACTTAGAAAAATTATACCTATATCCATTAACCCCTCAGTGGATCTGTGAGATAACACCTAACTTTTGGGGAACCAATCCATAGACTCATCAACTAAATTAGGCTATACCATCAGATTCCCTTGACCAAAAGATACAACTCTAGTTCTATGATGCTAGCCACTTACACTGAAAGATCAAATAGCAAGTAGTACTGTAACTGAGGTAGCCATTTGGCCCTGTACTCTACACTACACTACTTTACACTAGTAGGCCAAGAAAGCAAGTCTATAAACAGAAGAATAAAAATGGAGCACAGTCACAGTGAAATGCAATAAGAAAAGGCTAAGTAGCCTCATGAGAAATAAAAGAAGTAGGAGCCTTAATTTCCTAGATTTCTAATTTTAGCTTTGTAAGATCAGACTAAACTTAAATTTTTGTACTCACATGCCTATAAAATCACCTATTAAACTATTTGATATCTAAAAAGGGGGGGGGTTTACTTCAAAAAATGAACTAAACCCAGTGGAAATCAACCAGGAGCTCAGTAAATAGGGTCCTATTAAAGAAGAAGCCTAAGAGAGAAAGATAAAAATCTTTCTCCTAAACTTAGGTAGAACGTTTCACTGAAATAATAACATATTGGTTGGGAATTTAAGAAGATGAGGCAAGCTCTAAAAATACAAGTCTTTATTGATCAGACACTTACAGAATTATAATCGTCTCCCTGGCCTCTTTAGTAAAAGGCAAAAGATTTATGTGATCTGAAGAGAAACCAGAGCATCCCCTGTACTCTTTAGCTGAAACATATAACCTGGGGTCCAACTTATTTTCACTCTGAACAAAAAGGCATTTCCAAAGATTTAAGATAATAAGTTTATAGGGC
Source organism: Galagoides demidoff (assembly GCA_963574575.1). Classification (NCBI taxonomy): domain Eukaryota; kingdom Metazoa; phylum Chordata; class Mammalia; order Primates; family Galagidae; genus Galagoides; species Galagoides demidoff. Next base: position 12,869 of record CAUYQV010017850.1, read on the forward strand.
AGGGCAGTACCTGTGGCTCAGTTAGTAGGGCACCGGCCTCATATACCGAGGGTGGCAGGCTCAAACCCAGCCCCAGCCAAACTACAACCAAAAAAAAAAAATAGCCAGCCGCTGTGGCGGGCACCTGTGGTCCCAGCTACCTGGGAGGCTGAGGCAAAAGAATCGCTTAAGCCCAAGAGCTGGAGGTTGCTGTGAGCTGTGATGCCACAGCACTCTACTGAGGGCAACAAAGTGAAACTCTGTCTCTAAAAAGAAAAGAAAAAAAAAAAAAAAAAAAAACAGGCTCAGCGCCTGTGGCTCAAGAGGCTAAGGCACCAGCCACATACACCTGAGCTGGCAGGTTCACCAGCCTGGACCTACCAAACAACAATGGCTACAACCAAAAAATAACTGGGTGTTGGGGCAGGCGCCTGTAGCCCATCTACTTGGGAAGCAAGGCAAGAGAATCGCTAGAGCTCGGGAGTTGGAGGATGCAGTGATCTGTGGTGCCACAGCTCTACCAGGGGTGACAGTATGAGGCTCTGTCTCAAAAAAAAAAAAAAAAATATATATATATATACACACACACACACACACACACACACACACACACATATGTACACATATATATATAAAATAAGCTTACAGTGGCTCACACCTGTAATCCTAGCACTCTGGGAGGCCAAGGCAGGTAGATTGCTTAAGCTCACAAGTTTGATACTAGCTGGAGCAAAAGTGAGACCCCCGTCTCCACTAAAAATAGAAAAACTGAGGTAAGAGGATCACTTGAGCCCAAGGTAGAAGTTGCTATGAGCTATGACGCCACAGCACTCTACCCAGGAAGACAGCTTGAGACTCTGTATCGAACAACAAAAAAAAAGAGAATAAGCTTACTTTCTGAAATAAGATTCTAAGTTTAAAATGTTCATTTTTTGCTAATTTGTCTCCATAAGCTTTTCCTCTGCCCCTTGCTATGTCCTTTCTTTTCCCTTGAAGAGGTGATCCAGAGGCAACTTCAGATCTACCTAGTATCATTTAAATGTTTTGAAAGAGCCCTGAAATAATCCCTAAATATTAAGAAATAGCTTGCATAGAAGATATGATGCCTGACCTCTTACAGAATGCCAATTCCAGAGTTTGAATGAATGAGCTCCAAAAAGATTTAACAAAATGCAAGATATACCTGCATATGTTACAATATGCACAATGGCAATTCAAAATTTAAATGGTATTGTATAAAACATGTAAGTTAAAACTATAGTGACAGCCAGATGTCCCTGAATCAGCTGAGTGATACCACTTGTGGCTCAGAAAAACATACCAACACATGTTCTCAGGCAATCTAGTAAATCACTTTTACAATGATGTAATGAGAGATAAGCTTTAAAATCTCTTCTAAAATAATTGTGAGGGCGGCAGCGCCTATGGCTCAAAGGAGTAGGGCGCCGGCCCCATATACCAGAAGTGGCAGGTTCAAACCCAATCCTGGCCGAAAAAATAAATAAATAAACTAATTTTTTAAAAAGTGTATTCTTTGGCTATTTCTCATATTTAATTCTCTCTTTATTTTGTTTGAGACAGAGTCTCATTATGTTGCCCTTGGTAGAGTGCCATGGCATCACAGCTCACAGCAACCTCAAACTCTTGGGTTTAAGTGATTCTGTTGACTCAGTCTCCCAAGTATCTGGTACTACAGGCACCCATCACACACCCGACTATTTTGTTGTTGTTGTAGTTGTTATTGTTGTTTGGCAGACCCGGGCTGGGTTTGAATCCACCAGCCCCAGTGTATGTGACCAGTGCCCTAGCCTCTCCTATTTAATTCTTATCTTCCATTGTATGAAAAAAGAGTCTAATTTTAACTTTTTTTTTTTTTTTGAGATACTGCCATAGTGTCATAGCTCACAGCAACCTCCAACTCCTGGGCTGAGGCGATTCTCTTGCCTCAGCCTCCCAAGTAGCTGGGACTACAGGTGCCCACCACAACACAGAGCTATTTTGTTGTTATTGTTGCATTCTGGCCAGGGCCAGGTTTGAACCCACCACCCTCGGTATATGGGGCTGGTGCCCTACCCACTGAGCCACAGGCACCGCCCTAATTTTAACTTCTTAGGTACCTCCATTCTCCCCAAATGCAGACTAAGTGTATTGCTATACTTTATTTTGGAAGGTTTAATCTTAGAAGAAGATAATAGAGAAATGATTAGTTTCAAATACAAAATCGTAATTACTGGGCAGTGCCTGTGGCTTAAAGGAGTAGGGCGCCAGCCCCATATACCAGAGGTGGTGGGTTCAAACCCAGCCCCGGCCAAAAACTGCAAAAAAAAAAAAAAAATCTTTATTACTGTTCCCGATGCCTCTGTACTATCATTTGATTGATTTGTAGTAAATACTTTTTAGGAGTGGAGGTGGGAGGAGAGGAACTAAACGAAAACATTATAAAGCACTAACTAGACAGCAAGGGTCCTCAAACTTTTTAAACAGGGGGCCAGTTCACTGTACCTCAGACCATTGGAGGGCCAGACTGCGGGCCCCTGGACAAGTCGGCTGCTAAGCAGGACAGGCAGCAATGGCAAAAACACCCGGTGGGCTGGATAAACATCCTCAGTGGGCTGCATGTGGCCCGCAGGTCGTAGTGTGAGGACGCCTGAACTAAAAGGTTAAAATTTTTCACAGACAGATGGAAAACAGCTACCATAAAGAAACAGGAAAGAGAACAGTAACTAGTTCAAAATAATGCTGAAGACCAACCAAAATAGGAAGGCTCTTATCCATCTCTAGTAGTGTCAAATACAATAATTAGAGATTATCCATTTGAAGAAATACCTTAAGATTAAAATTATATGAAACTCTTTAGGATGTGTATGTACCTTGTGGTTTAACTTTATTTTTCTCAAGCTATTCATTTAAAGAGCCAAAGAGGGGCACCTCAAGTATGCTTAGTGATTTTAAAATCTCTGATCAAATCAGAGGTTAAGCCATGATATCCAATAGCCCACTTACCATGAAAATCTGCACCCAACTTCTTAGAAGCCATTTAGAACCTGAAAAAGAACAAAATATTTCTTAGATGCATGATGCCTTCCAGGGATATAAAGAAATAATTACACATAAGAAAACTGAGACTAAAAGAAAGAAACCAGAATGGGGCTGTGTCTGTGGCTCAGTGCGCAGGGCACTGGCCCCATATAATGAGGGTGGCAGGTTCAAACCCAGCGCTGGCCAAACTGCATCAAAAAAGTAGCTGGGCGTTGCAGTGGGCACCTGTAATCCAGTTACTTGGAAGGCTGAGGCAAGGGAATCGTCTAAGCCCATGAATTGGAGGTTGCTGTGTAATGCCATGGCACTCTACTGAGGGCAATAAAGTAAAACTCTGTCTCTACTAAAAAAAAAAATAAAGAAACCAGAAGAGCAGGGGTTCCAGTACTGACACAGTCTTCCCTTCTCTCTCCCCAAATCACAAAAAAGAAGGAAGAATAAGGGAAAAATGAAGGATTTTGTTTTGTTTTATTAGAGGGAGGGTCTCACTACATCGCGTAGGCTGGCCTTGAATTCCTGGGCTCAAGTGATCCTCCCACCTCAGCATCCCTAGTAGCTGGGACTACAGGCACGCCCCCTATCCAGTTTTGCAAAAAGTACATATGCCCCCACCCCCAAAACTATACATACCCATCACACTGAAATTAGATAAAACAGAATTGTCTGAGGATATTTTAACCTATCCTAGTGGAATAAAATTTCATTTTGAAAATGCCAAAATTCCAAATAACTTAACAAATTATATAGCTGTACCGAAGTCTATTAACATGCTTTCTGCCTGATAAGAGATCTTTACAATGATGTATGATCACCAACAATGAATTTCTTCTCAATATAAAAGAAAAAAAAACTAAATCAAGGTAAATTGGTTTATATACAATAGGTTACTTTTGAAAGAAAAAAAAGAATGAAACATTAGTTGAAAATGCAAATTTGAAGTATTATTTTAATATTTATATATATATATATATTTTTTTCCCCCCGAGACAGTGTCTCACTTTGTCACATCCTCCAACTCTTGGGCTTAGGTGATTCTCTTGCCTCCACCTCCCGAGTAGCTGGGACTACAGGAGCCCACCACAACACCCGGCTATTTTTGTTGCAGTTATCACTGCTGTTTTAGCTGACCCGGGCAGGATTCAAACTGGCCATCCTTGGTACATGGGGCTGGCGCCCTACCCACTGAGCCACAGGCGCCACCCTAATATTATTTTTAAATGGTAAAATATTTTCTAAACTTAGCAGAAACAGAGCAAGCCTAAAACAGTTTTGTTTGTTTGTTTGTTTTGAGACAGAGTCTCAAGCTGTTGCCCTGGGTAGAGTGCTATGCTGTCACAGCTCACAGCAACCTCAAACCACTGGATTTAAGTGATTCTCTTGCCTCAGCCTCCCAAGTAGCTGGGACTACCGGCGCCCATAACAATGCCCCACTATTTTTTATTGTAGTTGTCGTTGTTTAGCTGGCCCAGGCCAGGTTCGAACCCACCACCCTCAGTGTATATGGCTGGCCCTATAACCACTGTGCTACGGGCGCCAAGCCAGACAAAGCCATTTCATAGGGGCATTCCCCTACCTCATTTTATGATCCAATATATCTATCTGTCCTACAACAGCCAGAAAGTAATATCATAATATTAGCAAAAGGCATACATTTATCCTGATGTTCAGTGGCCCCCACGAGTGTACATGCATACTTTTCATGATATCCAACACCACACATAAGCAAAAAAAATCCTCATAAAATCAGCATTCAGTCCACAGGTTGGAAACTCCTGGTTTAAAGTGTCAATAGCAAATAATTATCATGGCATTTCCATTACTCACAGAAAGTTACTGGTTAACTGCTGTAAACCTGACCACAACATTAAGTAGAAAACAAGGGCTGTGCCCACCCCCTTTAAGATTAGATAGCATTACATAAAAGGTATTTTCAAATTTCAAAAGAAATAAACTATACTTTCAAATTTGTGAAAATAAAAAACTGGAAGGAAATATAGGTTATCTCTAATCTGAAACTCTGAAATCTGAAATGCTAAAAAATCTGAAACCTTTTTGAGCATGGACCTGACACTCAAAGGAAATTCTCATTGGGGCATTAAAGATTTCCGAGTTTCAGCTTGGCTCCCGTAGCACAGTGATTATGGCGCCAGCCACATGTACCAAGGGTGGCAGGTTCAAACCCAGCCCAGGCCAGCTAAAAAATGACAATTGCAACAGCAACAACAAAAAAAATACCTGGCATTGTGGCAGGCGCCTGTAGTCCCAGTTATTTGGAAGGCTGAGGCAAGAGAATCGCTTAGGCCCAAGAGCTGGAGGTTGCTGTGAGCTGTGATGCCACAGGTACCCTACCCAAGGGGACAGCTTGAGACTTTGTCTCAAAAAAAAAAAAAAAAAAAAAAAAGATTTCAGAGTTTCCCTGAAATTGGGAAAAAATTTAAAAATATTTTGTGTCACATGAAAGTTATATGAAATTCAAATTTTATAAATAAAAAAGTTTTATGGGTGCACATCCATTCTTACCAGTTGAAAGAAAAGGAAGGGAGGGAGGAAAGACTGATTTCAGAGTTTCACATTAGGTATGCTGAACTAGTAAGTATAATGCAAATATTCTAAAATCCAAAATACTTCCAGTTCCAAAAATTTCAGATAAGGGATACTACACAAAAAACATTAAAAATGGTAGGACTAAAAATAATTTATAAGATTTTTCTGTTTCTGAAAATTCTATGGCAAAATGCCATAATTAATTAATTTTATTATTTCCTTTAAAGCTTTACTTTTAAAGACTCAGTTTTCCTGCATATTGTAGACATGGACTATTCTGGTTGATAATGCTAATTAATAGAGAATTAAAATTATACAGTGTTTGGATCATCAGTGTTGATGATACAGTGTTGATCCAATTTTCAAAGGACCAACAAACCATACTGGAAAACGATTTAACCTTTTAAATGTGCAAAAGACAGTTTATAGATTCATACAGGGATTCAGGGTCACAGGCAGGTCTAATGATCAGTTTAAAACTTGTGTTATCTATGGGACCATCCATGGGATGGATGGGTGAGTCATTGGAGAATGACTCCATTCTCCAATTGGCCAAGGGTAACAGCATCATCTCAAAGAACTCTTGACTAGAGAAAATCATGGACATGGAATATCTGTCATAAATAAAAAGGAACCCTTCCCCCCCCCAAAAAAAAAAAAAAGTAGAAAGTAGAATAGTGGTCATCAGAAACAGGGGAGAAGTTGGTCAACAGGTATAAAATTATAGTTATAAAGAAGGAGTAAATTGGGTGACACCTGTGGCTCAAGGAATAGGGCACTGGTCCCATATATGGGAGGTGGCAGGTTCAAACCTGGCCAAGACCATAACCAAAAAAACAAAACAAAAAAAATAATGTTTCTGTTTCTTTGGGTGGTGCCTGTGGCTCAAAAGAGTAGGACGCCAGTCCCATATGTAGGAGGTGGCGGGCTCAAACCCAGTCTTGGCCAAAAACTGCAAAAAATAATAATAATAATAATAAACGAATAAATTTTAACATTCTCTTGTACTAATGGGTGACTGTAATTCACAACAATATATTATATACTTCAAAACAGCCAGGCAGGCTCGGCGCCTGTGGCTCAATCGGCTAAGGCGCCAGCCAGGTACACCTAAGGTGGCGGGTTCGAATCCCCAGCCCGGCCTGCCAAACAACAATTATGGCTGCAACCAAAAAATGGCCAGGCGTTGTGGCAGACGCCTGTGGTCCCAGCTACTTGGGAGGTGGAGGCAGGAGACTCGCTTGAGCCCAGGAGTTGGAGGTTGCTATGAGCTGTGATGCCATGGCACTCTACCCAGGGGGATAGCTTGAGGCTCCATCTCAAAAAAAAAAAAAAAACA
>CAUYQV010017857.1:0-19477 GCA_963574575.1 Galagoides demidoff
GCCTCCCAAGTAGCTGGGACCACAGACGCCCGCCACAATGCCTGGCCATTTTTTGGTTGCAGCCATCATTGTTGTTTGGTGGGCCCGGGCTGGGGATTCGAACCCGCCACCTTAGGTGTACGTGGCTGGCGCCCTAGCCGATTGAGCCACAGGCACCGAGCCATAATACCTACTTCTAGTGTAGTGTCATACCAGAACCTGAGAGCCATGGAAGAATTTTAAGGCAACATTCGTATTGTGAATCAGCTTATATATTAGATGGAAGGGTTAGACATTTACACATGAAACACTGAAACAGTATTACATGATAAGGTATCATGAGGTGCTAATACATACAGTACAAATCTGTGTTATCCTGTACTCTAGCCACTAGCAACATGTGGCTATTGACTACTGACAGAGATTCTTTGCTTGGCCAAACTTTAGGTTTCTGAATCTTCTTTTAAGCCCATCTATGCACTTCCCTATACAATTCAGTTTTAGCAAAGAACCCTGCTATGCCAGTTTTGCAAGAACCCATCCCTTCTCATCCTCGACCATCCCCCAGGTGATGTCTGATCACCACAGCCTGTCTTCAGCAAGAATTCTGTTAGTTTGTGTTGGTCAGAATCCCCCATACCCATGATGTTTCTTTCTAGTAATTTTCTATCCACTGACCTCCACCTCACTCCTTGGCTATCAATTCCACTTACCCAAGCTGTATTCAGAATTGAGTCCAGCCTCTCTCCCCCACTGCAAAATCCTATTGTTCTAGTCCCTAGACCTATCACAATAGTCCTGAATAGAGTCTTCCTTACTGTGTTTTTTTTTTTTTTTTTGAGACGGAGCCTCAAGCTATCCCCCTGGGTAGAGGGCCATGGCATCACAGCTCACAGCAACCTCCAACTCCTGGGCTCAAGCGAGTCTCCCGCCTCCGCCTCCCAAGTAGCTGGGACCACAGGAACCCGCCACAATGCCTGGCCATTTTTTGGTTGCAGCCGTCATTGTTGTTTGGCAGGCCCGGGCTGGGGATTCAAACCCGCCACCTTAGGTGTACGTGGCTGGCGCCTTAGCCGATTGAGCCACAGGCGCCGAGCCCCTTACTGTGTTTTAATAACTGTCATCAAGTATGTTTTTCTTTAGCACTACCTGAAATGTGACTAGTTAGAATTGAGATGTATTGTAAATATAAAATACACACCAGATTCCAGACTTAAGACAGAGAGAAAAATGTAGAAATATCTCATCAAAAATTTTTCCATTAATTTCATGTTAAAATAATAATTTTAAGAAATAATGGCTTAAGTAAGGCATATTATTAAATTTATTTCACCTACTAGAAAAATAAAAATTAGATATATGGTTCATACTATCTTTTTTTTTTTCAGTTATTGGCTGGGGCTGGGTTTGAACCTGCCACCTTCAGTATATGGGGCCAGCGTCCTACTCCTTTGAGCCACAGGTGCTGCCCAGTTCATACTATCTTGCTGTTGAACAGAGCTTGTATAAAGAATACGTATTGCAATAATTCATAGAAAGAAAAGACTAATAAACTAAAGTAGTTGCAAAGAAGATGAGATGCTTTGTTACAAATGATGTAAACCTGACTCGTACTAGCTTAGTCTCTCACACACACACACACACAAACCTACACACACAAATAGGAGGATACTTTATTGGCTCACAAAACTGTAAAGTCTGTAGAGTATATTTTGGGGCTGGAGGCAACCATCTCATCCATCAAATGAAAAGAACAGGATTGAGACAGGCAGAGTTCTGATGATGCTGTTTGAACCCCAGAGTCGTATGTTCCAGGTAAGCTAGTCAAGCAAGGAAAAAAAAAAAAAGAATCTTTTTCCTTTAGCTTCAATAGAAAAGTCCTGGAGAGAATCCTAATTGGCCTGGCCACACCTGTGGTTGGAAGCAGCCAGAGCTCCGTGATTGCTGGCTTAACTAGGGTCACATGGTTAGGTAGTTGGCTAGCTATGAGCAGGACAGATGACAAATATGGTTAGGCTATTTTGAATTGGTTTGGATCAGGCTGACCTGGGCTATTATGGGAAGGAGGCTGATTAAGACCTTGCAGGTGGGTTGTTTTGAATGCAGAGTTAATTAAGACCCTGGGAGACTTCCAGGAAGCAGCTTATACTCCTCAAAGTTGTGTCTAACCCCCAAACCATGCTGTCCCCGGAGCCTGCAGTCACTAGGATGGACTCAGCTTACTGCGCAAGCCACTAATAAAATTTCTTTTGCTTGCTTGAACTTGACTTGCTCTTTCCAATTATTTTGGTGACTACTTTGAGGCACCACACTGCTCTAATGATGTGGAGAAGGGAAAGCAGAAGAGGGGAAGTCGGAAAGAATATGAGGAGGAAAAAAACATAGTTACTATGTCTACCACAGCTGGACTATATATAAGTAAATACAATTAAAATGAGAATACATATATCCTTCAGATAAGCTGATGTGCCACATAACGCCAAGCACAGACTTTTTTCTTTGATTAAGTTTCTTTTTTTTGAATTAAAGGCAAGGAAATACTGTGTTTCAAGGTTTTTGCCTCACTGCTCCTTTCTGGCACTCAGTACCTCTTCCCAGCTAGATAGCCAGGGTAATATGGTGGCAAGGTAAGATTTGTATCAGGTTTAGACCCAAGAATGAATCTGGGCTCTGCCTTTTCTTGATGTGCAACGTTGATAAAATACTGACTGTTTTGAGTCTCAGTTTCCTCATCTACGATATGGGTAGAAAAAATATCTAACTTGCAAAATTGTTTGGAGAATCGTATGACCTAACAAATTTAGTGGGTGCTTCATTAATATTTTTTCATCTCCTTCTTAATGATGGAGAATGTACTTTGGAAAAAAATGCACAGCAGTGCATTAGTAAATGTTTACCAACCAATTTCCAGGGTAAAAAAGTGCCCTAATTTGTAGTGTCTGCTAATTTCTGTTGTGTAAATACTCCCACCATGGCAGATTTCAAGACACCAATGTAAAGCCACTGAACAGAGAGTTGGGAATGGATATGGGTAATCAGCTCTCATCATAACACCAGTATGACTCAGACATTTAAATCAAGCTGCTGTCCCCTTCAAAGGGGAATATAGAACAAAATTGAGAAGTTATTATTTTCAAATATTGTTCAGAAATTCTTTCTTTATATCCATCCTATGCTTGGTTCTTCTGACTTCACCAGATGAATCTCTACGACTTTCTCAGCTTTTCTTTATACATAGAAGAAGATAAGTATGGGTGATGCCTGTGGCTCAGTGAGTAGGGCACCAGCCCCATGTACTGAGGGTGGCGGGTTCAAGCCTGACCCTGGCCAAAATGCAACAAAAAATAGCCGAGCGTTGTGGTGGATGCCAGTGGTCCCAGCTACTCGGGAGGCTGAGGCAAGAGAATCGCCTAAGTGCCCAAGAGCTGGAGGCTACTGTGAGCTGTGACGCCACAGCACTCTACTGAGGGTGACAAAGTGAGACTTTGTCTCTACAAAAAAAAAAAAAGAAGAAGAAGAAGAAGAAGAAAAGTAATTGCTTTCTGGCTTTATAGCAACTGGCTCCCAGATGAATGGAGATCTTTTATTGCAAAAGTTCAAAATGGCTTTCCAGGCAAGCTCAGTTAGGAGTTTAAGCTGAAACAATAAGAGCTCTTGTCGCCAAGAAATTTCAAAATAGTTTCATCTTCTTGCTTGCCTCTTTTAAAAACTAAAAGAATGATATCAAAACGTCTAACAAAAAATAGTAATACCACCAAATGCTGGTAGGTTGCAGAGAAACTGTATCACTCATTCATTGATGTTGGGTATGTAAAATGGCATAGCCATTGCAGAAAACATTTTTTGGCAGTTTCGTAAAAACTAAACTCCTGGGCATTTATCCCAGGGAAATGAAAATTCATATTTATACTTACACAGAAATCTGTACACAGGTGATCACAGCAGCTTTTTCCATAATAGCCATGTTATGGACCACAGGTTTGTGTGCCCCCCTCAAATTCCTATTTTGAAACCCTAACCTCCAATGTCATAGTCCTAGGTATTAGCCCTTTAGGTCATGAGGGTAGAGCCTTATAAAAAGGACTCTGGGACCAGTACCATGGCTCATGCCTGTAATCCTAGTACTTTGGGAGACCAAGGTGGGAGAATCACTTGAGGTCATGAGCTTGAGACCAGCCTAAGCAACATAGTAAGACACTGAGACCCCATCTATACAAAAAATAATTAGCTAGACACATGCCTATAGTCCCAACTCCTTGGGAGGCTGAGGCAGAAGGATGGCTTGAGCCCAGGGGTTAGGGATTATAGGAAGCGATAATGATGCCATTGCACTCCAGCCTGGGCAACTGGGTGAGACTCCATCTCTGAAAAAAAAGAAAAAGGGACTCCAGAGGGCTCTCTTGCCCTTTTTCTGCCATTTGATGATACAAGAGGTTAGCAGTCTGTATCCTGGAAGACAGTCCTCACCAGAACCCGAGCGTGCTGGCAGCCTGATCTCAGATTTCCAGTCTCCAGAACCATGAGAGAAAATTTCTATTGTTTATAAGCCACCTGATTTGTGGTCCTTTGTTACATACAGCCGCTTGAATAACACAATCCAAAACCCGGAAGCCTAGATTATCTTTCGACAGACAAATGGTTCAACAAACTGTGGCCCATCCATACCGTAGAATGGTACTCAACACTAAAAAGGAAGAAATTATTGATATAAACAGCAGCTTGAATGAATCTCCAGAGAAATTACGCATAGTGGAAAAAAGCCAATAACGAAATGTTGCACATTGTATGAGTCCATTTTTTGTAACATTCTTGTAATGTCAAAAGTACAGCCATGGACATTAGTGGTTTCCAGGGGTCAGGGGCAGGATGTGATGGGAGGTGGAGAGGAGTTGATCTATGAAAAGCAACATGAAGGATCTTTGTGGCGCTGCCGCTATTCAGTATCTTGACTATGATGGTGGATACATGAACCTACCCAGGTGATACAGTTGTATAGAATGTCACACCCCAACACACAGTGAGCACAAGTAAAACTGGGGAAATCTGAATAAGTGGATTATATCAATGTCGACATCCTGGTTGTGATGGTACACTACAGTTTTACAAGATGTTACCCTTTGGAGAAATTGGGAGAGGTATACAAGGGATCTCTCTGTATTCTTTCTCATAACTGCCTGTGGATCTACAATTCTGAATTACGACTTCGATTTACAAAGTCAGAGAGAAATCTGAGGAATGAAAGGAAAGAAGAAAAGAAGATCCTTGATTCTAGGCTTCTCCAGTAAGCAGTCTCATTTAATTTGTTATAATAAAGGCCCTTATTTCATTTGCTCCCCTTCAGCTGTCCTACCCTTAGCACTGACCCTTCTCCATTAATGTCTTTGCCTAAACACCTATATTTTCACACTTTCTCCTAATTTGAGAACAATTATAGTGTACATCACACCCAGTGTTTCCTGGTCATTTTCTCATGGCTGTTAATCACACACTTATTTTCACCTGTACTAGTCTTATAGCTTGACTGCCTTTTTATATATCTGGTGACTTAAACATAACAACCATGTTGACAACACTGGCGCAGGGCACTGCACTGCCAGTCTATCTTGATCTGATCTGGCAGCTTCAGTTAGTCTTCCAGGCCAAGCCTTCCTCAAACTATGCTACTCCCATGTATCTTACCTGCTGGAAGATATTCTGGAAAAGTCTTGCATTCCAGTCATTTTAGAGCGTGCTAGTTAAGAATAAGGACTTTGGAACTTAATAGATATATGTTTGAATCAAAGGTTTGCCATTTATTAGCTGTGACTTTAGGCTACTGAGTCTGTTTCCTCTTCTGTAAAATAGGGATAATAATAGTATCTATTTCATAGGCTATTGTAAGGATTAAGTGAGATAATATATGTCAGGAACCTAGCATAGAGTAAGTGCTCTCTTATTATTATTTTTTATTACATCATAGCTGTGTATGTTAATGCAATCATGGGATATAGTGTGCTGGTTTTATATACAATCTGAAATATTTTCATCAAACTGGTTAACATAGCCTTCATGGCATTTTCTTAGTTATTGTGTTAAGACTTTTATATTCTACATTTAGTAAATCTCACATGTACCCTTTCAAGTATGGTCCCACCAATTACCCTCCCTCCACCCAGCCTCCCCCTCCCCTCCCCTCCCTCTCCTCTTTCCCCATATTCTTGGGCTATAAGTGGGTTATAGCTTTCATATGAATATATTCTTCTTAGCAAAGTATCTCAAGAATGGAAGAAAAAGTATCCAATGTATTCAACCCTACTATGAAACCAATTTATAGCTTTCATATGAATGCTCTCTTATTATCATTCTATTCACACCTTCTTTTTCTGCTTTTGGACCTTGTAGCATATCCATGGGCTTTTGTGCATACCCAAAGCCAGGATCCATTTATTCAGTCTTTTGTCTCCCAATGCCTTGAATTCTTTTTCTACCTGGTGCCTTTAGAAAACTAAAACAAGACTGTGGACAGAATAGTGGAAGAATGTGGTTATTGACTAGAGATTTCTGAAGAATCAGTCCCTTCCTTATTTCAGTCCTAAGCCTAGACTAACATGTAGCTTTTTCTTGCCTTCTTAGCCCTTGAGTGAATTTTGTAATGTCCCATGTGGGCCACCATAGATGAGTGGTAAACATCAAGGAGCTGGTAGTTTTACCCATTTCTTTTTCAATTCTGCCAAAACCCTCAGTCTCTAGAGATCAACTGATAACTCCTATGCTAGTCAGAAATATGGTTTCTTTACTCAGATAATTCTGGATAGAGTGACAGAGTAATTCTTCCCCCTGAAAACTAAAGGAGAATCTTAAAGCCCACTAGCAAAGCCAGCAATACAAACACCATTATAACAAGCCTTTCTTTGCACGTAAAGGGTAATGTGTGGGAAGGCAGTAGGAGAGTGGTTGTCAAAGTGTGGTCTCTGGACCAGCAGCATCAGGCTCTCCTGGGAGTTTGTTAGACTTTCAAAATCTTGGGCCCCACCTTAGATCTTATGAATCAGAAACTCTGGAGTTAGGGCCCAGAAATCTGTGTGTTAACAAGCTCTACAGATGACTCTAGTGAACATTAAAGTTTGAGATCTTCTAGTGTAATGGTTAGAAGCACCGACTCTGAAGTCAAATTGCTTGGATTTAACTCCCTGCTCTTCCATTAATACCTATTGGATCTAGGGCAAGCTACTTACACTCCCATGCCTCAGTATCCCTACCTATAAAATGGGAATAATAGTATTCTCTCCTTGAAACTCCTGATTCTTCCCCCTTCTTGGCTTCAATGGCACTACATTTCCCTCCTGGCTTATTTTATACTTCATTGGCCCTTCCATCTCTTTTGCTACATCCTTGTCCTCTGCTTGATGTCTAAATGTTGGAGGCTCTAGGGCCCAGTCCAGGAACCTCTTCCATGCTTTCATTCCGTTTTCTCCCTAGACAATGTGATGCAATCCTAAGGCTTTAAATAATATTTATGTGCTATTGACTCTAAAAATAATTAATATCTCTAAGTCTGACATCACCCAAGACTTGAGACATGGATATCTGACTATTTGCCACCTCAAATCTGGAATTTCATTAGGCATATTGACTTTTGTATGTCTAACACTGAACTCTTGGTACCTGATCACCTCCCCCCCCAAACTCCTTCTCCTTGAATGTTTCTTATTTCAGTAAATAATCCCTCTATTCATCCAAGTCAAGAAACTTGGAAATTCCCTTGAGTCTTCTCTCTTCCTTTATGCCCCACATCACATCCACACAATCACTAACATCTGGCAGCCCTAATTCCAAAGAACATACACCATTGTCCTTGGCTCTGCTCCTCATCACTTTACTCCAAACCACCACTCTCTCTCTCACATTGTCTTTTTGCAATAGTCTCCTGATTGATTTTTCTACTTCTCTTCTCACTCTATTACAGTCTATTCTCTAAAAGAACCAGAGATCTTTAAAAATGTAAATCTGATCAGGGCAGTGCCTGTGGCTCAGTGAGTAGGGCACAGACCCCATATACCTAGGGTGGCAGGTTCAAACCCAGCCCTGGCCAAACTGCAACAAAAAATAGCCGGGTGTTGTGGCGGGCGCCTGTAGTCCCAGCTACTTGGGAGGCTGAGGCAAGAGAATCGCTTAAGCTGAGGAGTTGGAGGTCACTGTGAGCGGTGACGCCATAGCATTCTACTGAGGGTGACATAGTGATACTCTGTCTATAAAAAAAAAAAGTAAATCTGATCACTTCACTCCTCTGCTTAAGACCTTCCAATATCTTCTCTGAACAAGTGGTCAGAACAAGAATAAAAGTCAAGCCCCTGATCTAGGCCCACAAGGCTTGCACAATCTGAACCCTGCCTGCCTCTCCCAACTTCTTCTCTTATGACTCTTCCCATTGTTCTTGACGCTCCTGTCACTCCAGCCTTCTCTGCATTTTTCCAACATGCCTAGCTCTTTCCTGCCTTCAGGCTCAGGTACTAGCTCTTCCCTCTGGCTGGAACATTTCTCCGCCAGGTCTGCAAAGGCTGGATTTTTATTATCCGTATCTTGGCTCAAATGTCACTTCCTCAGAGAGCCATTCCTTTACCTGCCAACCCAAGTAGACTGTCCATTCCAATTGCATCACCCTGTCTTTTCTCATACATTTATCAAAGCATCTGTCATTATTTGTTTATGTGTTTATCTATCTTTCTTCACTAGAATGTAAGCCCCGTGAAAGCAGCAATCTTGGCTGTCTTGCTCACTGTTGTATCCTGGTGCCCAGCATTGTGCTGGCACACAAAAGATCCTCAATAAGTATTTGCTCAATTAATAAATATTCCCCAATAGTTGTAGCTCTTTCAAAGTGGGTATTTCTTCATCTATATGCTGAAACTTGCCAGACATATGTTCCTACAGGCATGCCTATTTTCACACCTAGACTTAGGCTTATTTATTTATTTATTTATTTTTTGGAGACAGAGTCTCACTATGTCACCCTGGGTAGAGTGTTGTGGCATCACAGCTCACAGCAACCTCCCACTGCTGGGCTTAAGCGATTCTCTTGCCTCAGCCTCCCAAGTAGCTGGGACTACAGGAGCCCAGCACAACTCCTGGCTATTTTTTTGTTGCAGTTGTCATTGTTGTTTTAGCTGGTCCCCAGCCGGTTTTGAACCTGTCAGCCTTGGTGTATGTGGCTGGCGCCCTAACCACTGTGCTATAGGCACCGAGCCAACCTTAGGCTTATTTTGCCGAGTAACTTACAGCATATAGAAAGGTGCCCAGTAGATGCTCATGGAATAATTAAATGACGAACTGCTACAATCTCTTCTCTGTTTCTTCTAGCACATAAATATGAACAGTGATGATTCTATTATTTGCTTAGCCATTTTCAGGGCATTGCCTTGAAAGCACTGCCCTTCAAAAATGAGGAGAGAGGGCTATCTATGTGTAATGATGGATGACGGTAACAGTTAAAGCAGTTAGAAAAAGTGGGGTGGCGGGAGCAGGTAGGTTGTTGGTGGTTCTAAGTGGGGAGTGGCGATGGAGTGCTTTGGCCACTGTCGTGATTCTCCAACTTCAGCGTTTAGACCCAAGAAGTCATTCTGATTCAGTAGTTCTGGGGTCGGGTGACCACCCATCCTGGTTTGTTCGAGACTTTCTCAGTTTTATCACTGAGAGTCTGGAGTGCAGGGGAACCCCCCATGACTGAGAAACTCAAATGATTGATCATTCTAGTTGGAAGGTGAGTTATTTTAATCCAACACCCCCCAGGTGCTTCTGATGCAGGTGGCCCCTAGACCACATTTTGAGACATACTGCAACACAGGCCAAAGGCTTGGCGGCATCCCAACTTACCTCACTAACTCTGATCTCCACTCTGATCCCAAATAATAGGGTTGGCTCAGCTGCTGCTGTTCTCTTTCCAACCTTAGCTAAAAGGAACACTTTGTAAGGCTTCAATTGATTCAAGAAGATTGAAAATGCAGGGCTAAGTGATTAAACCTCTTACAGATGGAAGAACATTTGAATGCCTAAATTGCTTGAGTACTTTAAAAATAGGGAGAAATGGCCAAATTGTATCACCCAAAAAGTTCTAAAATAATCAGCTAAAGGGAACAACTCAGAATGTGACTGGCATAGTGTCATTTCTTCCTAGTCTGCTGACCTCTTCACTTCAATGGCCAGAGGCAGAGTTGTTAAGTGATCTATGAAATGTTAACCTTTCTATCACGGCTGCAGATGCTGTCACTGAAATAAATTTGAATTCTGTCGACGCAAGGGTGTCAAAGGACATGAAATCTCTTTTTTCCTCAATCATCTCCAATTCTTTCAAAGATTTTCTGCTCCCTTGTCACCGTAGCTTGAGATCCATTCTAGTTTCTTCACCTTAGATTTTATAGCTGAAGAGTGTACAATTAAGGACACAACCTTTAGTTTTCAATAAGCCAGGGTGAAGAGGGCCAACTGCTTAAGTAAAGGTGTATTTTCAATATAGATGCTATTTATGGTTTGCGGTATGTGTTGGAGGAGATGTAGAGAAATTGGAACCATCATACATTGCTAGTGGGAGTGGAAAATGGTGCAGCTGTTGTGGAAAACAGTTTGGCAGTTCCTCAAATAGTTCAACATAAAATTAGCATATGACCCAGCAATTCCACTCCTAGGTATATGCCCCCAAGGAATTGAAAATGGGACTCAAACAGCTACTTATATGTAAATGTTCGCAGCAGCATTATTTACAACAGAAAGATGGAAACCACCCAAATTTCCATTGGTGGATGAACAGATAAACAAATTGTGGCATATACATACAATGAAATATTATCCAGGCGAAAGAGAAAAAGGAAGGAAATTCTGATGTGTGTTACAACATGGCTGAACCTTCAAGACATTATGCTGAATGAGATAAGGCAGTCACAAAAAGACAAATATTGTGTGAGTCCACTTATATGAGGGACCCAGAATAGGCAAGTTCACAGAGATAAAAAGTTAATGAGAGGTTACTGGGAGTTGTGGGGAGAGGGACATGTTGAGTTATTTTTTAATGGGTACAGAATTTCTGTTTGGAGTGATGAAAACAGTTTAGAAATAGGTTGTGGTAATGATTGTATAACAAAGTGAATGTAATGGACACCACAAAATTATATGCTTAAAAGTGGTTAAAATGGAAAATCTCGTTATGTATATTTTACTGCAATTTATTTCAAAAAAGGATCTGATAACAAGTAAGAACTAGGGAGTTGGGGGTTGTATGGGAAGGGAATGAGCCTGATGCCCTGAATGTAGTTGCCTGGCAAGCCTGACAGCTTTGACGATAAGAATTATCCATGCTGAAGGTGGTCCATTCTCATCTGCATGTTTAAAAAGCCACTTAGGTGATGTATGCAGGTGGTCCCTGGCACACACTTCCATCAGCTATAGAGTGTGTAGATGGGTAAGTGGCACAAGTTTTGGTAAGTAGAGATTTGAGTGACTGAGGCTCTAGGAGCCTAGCACAACACCTGGTGGGGGCTCCAAAAATTTGTGTTGCTTTATTGATTGATGAGAGAAGGTAAAGGGCTCAATAAATATTTTTGAATAAATGAATTCATATTGTTGCTTCTGTTTGAAATTCTTTTTCCCTTCATCTTTGGGAAAATCCTGCCCTATCCCTCAAAACTTGGCCTAAACAGAGCCTCCTCTGTGAAGCCTTCCTGATTCCATGTCCCTACCCCAAGTAGATGTGACCTGTCCCGTGACTATGAGGAGTTCTGGAGGGGCATAAGTGTTAGGGTTCGGGGGAGGACTAGGGGCACTGGGAAAGGACAGCTGGGCTAAAAATGTCAGGAAGGATCATAAGTTGAACCTTGGAGTTTGTCACTGGAGTTGGGGTTGCTACAAGGGTAGGAAACTGAGGGTCAATCAACAGCAGAGTAAGTAAGGCCAAGCCCCCTGATTGGACAGAAAAATGAAAACTACAAATTGGAGAGAAATTGGTAATCCAGTGACTAACCCAGGCCTAGCCCCTGATTGGTCCAGTGACAAATTCAAACCATGTAATATAACCATACTCTTTAATTTTACCTTAATGTCCTTACCTTCTGCTAGAACATCCTTTCTTTCTCATCTCTGCATATGAAAATCCTTCTTCAAGGTCCAGTTCAGATTGAAGCCTCTTCAATGAAGCTTTCTCTGATTATTTTTTTAAGGCATGTACATATGTATTTATTTACAGTGCTGATGTGGAAGCCTTGATTTTTTTTTTTCCAGATTGATATGAGAGTACAAATATTTAGGTTACATTGCTTTCATTTCTAAGGTAAAGTCCAAGTTGCAGTTGAGCCCTTCACCCAGGGGGTGTGCTATATACCCTTACATTGTGCATAGTAGCTGGGACTTGCCAACCCCCCTCCCTTCTCCCCTTTCCCCTTTCTCCCTTCCTCCCTCCCTCCCTCCCTCTCACTAGAATATACTTGTGTTTTTCTTTCCTGTGGGTTTGTAGTTGTTTGTCTACTGGTTTCATATTAGTATTGTTTCTCTGATTTCTTATCTCCCAGCCCCAACCAGAAGATGAGTGGGGAGCGCCAGACCTGAGGTGTAGGGGGTTGTTAGACGTGCTAGGATAAGAGAAATCGGATAGTGCTTGAAGAAAGGACTGAGGTTTTGCAATAAGATTTTTGAACCTGAGTTTGTTGACATACATTGTGGTTGCGGAAATCAACAAAGTAACCAACCAAGGCCTCTGACGGTAAAAGCTAAACCGGGGAGTTAAGAGAACATAGGTGAGTGCAGGGAGTTGGCCATGACACCGCAGAAGAGAAAGTAAAACTGCTAATTGGAGCTGGGATTTGAATCCAGGTTTTTCCGTACTACAGTGGAAACTCATACTATTAGCCTCTGTATTAGTGGTTTTAATGCACCGAGTTCAGTATGCATTAGTATTACCTGGGTAGGTAGGTAAAATGCAGATTTCTGGGCCTTACTCCTGTGAGTTTGATTCACTAAAGGGGACTCAGGAATTGAGATTTTAATCAACTCCTCAATTGATTCTGAACCCAGTAGTCCAAGGACCGCATTCTGAGAAACTTCTATTTCCTTGATGCCAATAATCTCAAAGCTCAGCCAATCTTTGTTAGGCATGTTTAGCAGTGTGATAAAAACCTCATTTTAGAAAAAACTGGGTTTTTTTTTTTTTGCCATTGATTGGTCTCAGTACTCTTGTTGACAATCAATGGACCACAGATGTATAGGCTTGTTCTTGGACTCTCCGTTTTAACTCAATTTATAATATGTCTCAATTATTTATATGTCTATCTTTATACCTGTCCCACATATCCATTTTCTACTGGGGTAAATTTCACATCACATATAATTTACCATCGGAACCATTTTAAGTATACAATACAGTGGCTTTTAGTACGTTCACAATGTTGTGCAATCACCGCCAGTATCTAAATACAGAACACCAAACAGAAACTCTGTACCCGTTGAGCAGTCACTGCTCAAGGGACTCTCCCCAGCCTCTGACAACTACTCGTCTGATTTCTGTGGCAGAAATTTCCTTTGCCTATTCGGGGCATTTCATATAAATGAAATCATATAATAGGTAGTCTTGAATGTTCTCAAGGTTCGTCCTTGTTGTAGCTTGTATCCACACTTTTTCTGTTATGGTTGAATAATATTCTATTTTGTGATTAGACCACATTTTGTTTATCCATTCATCAGCTGGTGAATATTTGGGTGCTTCCACTTTTCCTGCTCTTATGAAAAATACTGCAATGAACATTTATGTACATTTTTTTGTGGACGTCATTTTTATTCTCTAGAAGTGGAATTGCTGGATCATACGGTAATTCTATGTTTAACTTTTTAAGGAACTGCCAAAATGTTTTCCATAATTATTGTGCCATTTACATTCCCACTAGCAATTTACGAGGATCCCTAGTTCTCCTTGTCTTTGTCAACACTTGTTATTTTTTGTTATTTTCTGTTGTTTTCTTAATTATAGGCACCTAGTGCACATTAGGTGGTGTTTCATTATGGTTTTGATTTTCATTTCCCTAATGACTAATGATGATAAGCATCTTTTCATGCTTGTTGGTTATTTGTGTATCTTTGGATAAACATCTGTTCAAGTCCTTTGCCCATTTTAAAATTGTTTTTTTTGTTGTTGTTGTTGAGTTGTACAGATTCCTTATATTAACATAATATGTATATTAGGCCCTTATCAGATATATGATTTGCAAACATTTTCTTTCATTTTGTGAATTGTCTTTTTCCTTCCTTGATATATCCTTTGGTTCTCAAAAGTTTTAATTTTTTACAAACACAAATAATGTAATCTAACTGTATGTACCCTCATGTTAACCTGAAATTAAAAAAAGAAGAAAAAGTCAACTTCCCCCTAAAACGTTTGAATTTTGTTGAAGTTGAGTTCATGTTTTATTCTTTTGTTGTTTGTGCTTTCATAATATCTAATAAGGATCTATTACCACATCTAAGGTCATGAAGATTTTAATTCTGTGTTTACTTCCAAGAAGCTTACAATTTTAGCTCTTGCATTTAGGTCACTCAGAGTGAATTTTCATATATGATGTGAAGTAAGGCCCAACTTTATTCTTTTGCATGTGAATATTCAAGTATTCCCACACCATTTGTTGAAGAGACTATTCTTTCCCCATTGCGTGGTCTTAGCCCCTTGAAAATCAATTTATCTTGGACATGTGGGTTTCTGTCCTACTCTCTATTCCATTGTTCTGTGTGTCTGGTCTTAGGCCAGCAGTGTACTGTTTTGATTACTGTAGTTTGAAGTAAGTTTTGAAATGGTGAAGTCCTAGTCCTCCAACTTTGTTCTTTATTTTAAAGATCACTTTGGTTATCCAGGGTCTCTGGCAATTCCATATAAGTTTTAGGATCATCTTTTTCAGTGGTGCAAAACAGGCAACTGTGTTTTGATAGGGATAGCATGAAATCCACAGGTATCTTTGGACAGTATCACCATCTTAACATTATTAAGTTTTTCAGTCTATGAATACAGGATGTCTTTCCATTTATTTAGGCCTTATTCATTTCTTTTAACATGTCTTGTGGTTTTCAGTGTATTATTCCTTCACTTTGCTGGTTATATTTACTCCTAAGTACAGTTTTCCCTTGGTAGCCATAGGGAACTGGTTCCAGGAACCCCATCTCCCCACCCAGGGATATCAAACTCCACAAATGCTCAAATCCTTTATATAAAACACCACAGTATTTGCATATAACCTCTTCATAGCCTCCTGTGTGCCTTAAATCATCTCTATATTATTTATAATACCTATACAATATAAATGCTATGTAAATATTTTTATACTGTATAGTTTAGGGGATAATGACAAGAAAAAGTCTACATATGTTCAATACAAGTGCAATCATCCATTTTTTTCCTAAATATTATGGTCTACACTTGGTTGAATCCACACATGTAGAATCCATGGATACAGGAGGCTAACTATGTTTTACTCTTTTTATTCTATTGTGAGTGTAATTGTCCTCTTAATTTCTTTTTTAAATTTTTCATTGCTAGTATGTATAAATAAAAATGATTTTTGGATGTTGATCTGGTATCTTGCAACTTTACTAAATTCATTTATTAGCTCTAGAAATCTTTTAAAACAATCTTTGAAATGTTCTGTGTGTAAGTAAGATCATGTCACTTGTGAATAAAGAAAATTTTTCTTTTTCCAATTTGAATGATTTTTATTTATTTCTCTTGACTTATTTCTCTGGTTAGAACTTTAAGCACAATGTTTGATAAAAGGGGTGAGAGCAGAGATCCTTGTGTTGTTTCTGATCCCTGTGAAAAAGCTTCCTCTTTCATCATTGAGTAGTATGGGATCTGTGAGTATTTCATACATGCTCTTTGTCAGGTTGAAGAATTTCTCTCTAGTTTTTCAAGTGCTTAAACTAACTTACGTTCCTGGCATAAATCTCACTTGGTCATATTACATAACTCTTTTTATATGTTGCTGGATTCAGTTTGCTAGTCCCGTAGTCTGTTTAGTGTTTTGCTTCAACAATCATAGTGATATTGGTCATTAGTTTTATTTTTTGTGATATATTTGAGTTTGATATTAGGGTAATGCTTCATAAAATGTATTAGAAAGTATTTTCTCTTGTCTGTTTTTTTGAAGCGTTTGAGAAGGATAGGTGTTAATTTTTCTTCAAACGGTTGGTAGAATTCACCAGTGAAGTTATTTTGTGTTTTTTTTTTGTTTTTTTTTTTTTTGTGGCAAGCTTTCTATTACTACTTCAATATCTTTACTTGTTGCAGGTCTGTATAGATTTTCTATTCTTCATCCAGTTTCAATAGTTTTTGTGTTTCTGGGAGTTTGTGTTGTCTAGGTTATCTAATTTGTTGGTGACCCTTTTATTTTGATTTTACTAATTTGAGTCTTTCTCTCTCTTTTTATTGGTCAGTTTAGGTAAAGGTTTGTCAGTTTTGTTTTTGTCAGTTTTTAAATACCAAATTTTGATTTCATTGATTTTCTGCATTGTTTTTATTTTTTTCCCAGCTTTAGGGGGTATAATTGACAAATAAAAAAGGTACCTACTCAAGGTATAAAATGTGATAATTTGATGCTGGGAATTACCACAAATTATTTAACTCATCCATCAGCACACTTAGTTACTTTTTTGTGTTTGTGTGTATGCGTGTGTGATAAAGACATGTAAGATATATTATCTGTGAGTTTCCAATAAACAGTACAGTATTATTAATTATAATCACCATGCTGTATATTAGATTCTCAGAACTTACTCATCTTATAACTGAAAGTTTGTACCTATTGGCCAATATTTCCCCATTTCTTCCACCCCCACAAACCCCTAGCAACCTTCAATGTGTCTGATTTTTTATGGCTAAATAATATTCCACTATACACCTTATTTCCTTTATCCATTTATCCATTAATGGACACTTAGGCTGCTTCCATATATTGGCTAGAGTGAACAATGCCACAATTCACTGCAGGTACGATATTTCTTTAAGATACTGGTTTCCTTTCCTTTGAATATATACCCAGAAGTGGAATTACTAGATCATATGATAATTCTGTTTTTAATTTTTGGAGAAACTTCCATACTGTTTTCCATAATGGCTATACATGTTCACCAACTGTGTGCTACAATTCCCTTTTCTCCAAACCCTCGCCAACACTTGTTATTGCTTGTTTTTTTTATGATTTTTAAATTTTTAATTGTTATAGGTACATAACAGTGGTGTACCTTCAAAGGGTACACATGACATTTTGATACAGATATACAATGAGTATTAATCAAATCAGGGCAATTGGGGTATCCACCACCTCAGACATTTATTGCTTATCTTTTTGATAGTAGCCATTCTAATAGGTGTGATGCAACATCTTGTGGTTTTGATTTGCTTTTTCCCTGATGATTAGTGGTGTTGAGCACACTTTCTAGCACCTAATGGTAATTTGTGTGTCTTCTTAGAGAAAATGCTTATTCAGGTCCTTTGCTCATTTAAAAGATCAGGTAATTTGTTCTTTTGCTATTGAGTTGTTTGAATTCCTCATAACTTTGGGATATTAACTCCTTATCATATTATCTCAGGCACCAAAGCCATTGAAACATTTGCCTCTAAATGTTTTCAAAAAACAACCCCTGGAAGAGAAGCTGTTAGCACGGTTAACAGCTGTTACTGATGAAGACATTCCTTTCAAGTCAGTCTTTCAGAGAGCCCCTGAACAGATCAAATAGTGACAATTTGGGGGGAATGAGTTCTGTTGTGCTCCCTTAGGTACATGGAATATAGGCTGGTATTTTCAATGCTGCCCCTGAGCTAGGGAGGAGGGAGTAGAATCAGGTGAGTTAAAACGCCACAGATGTCACTGTTCTTATTAACATTCAGCCACATTTTTTTAAATATGTGCTTTCCAAGTTGTTTTAAGCTTTTGGTTAATTTCCAGAGTTCTAAAAAAGTTGCGTCTGACGGTTTTTGCCAGATTTTCATTATTTTAATGGAGGGGCAGAATTTCGAAGTTCCTGACTCTGCCATTTTCACTGATATCACTCCAACAAATATATTAGTAATGCACTTAGTAACGACTCAGAATCCCTGGCCCCTTGACCTTCCTAACCCACACCATCAAATTCTACTTCTGCTCCTCGGACACTGCTAGGGAAAGTTGCAAACAAGTAAAGGTCATGGTCCACTATTTATTTATTCTCTCCACCTCAGTTAGGGCGTCCACACGGCAGTCTTTCCATTCCTCTTCTGTTGAGTACAAGTAGCTGTTTCAAATCCCCTCTGCTCTCATCAAGCCTTTCATACCATTCCTGCCTATCTCACTTTGTCTTCACAAATTATGCAATTCAAAATTTATTTGTACCTATTTGTATTTCATTTGCATTTCTCTAAGCAACAGAGATCTGAAGTCAAACTGTCTTTGTTTAATTTGTGCACTTGTGCTTACTAGATATTTGACATTGAACAAGTTGCCACTTCTCTTTGGCTCAGTTTTCCATCCTCAAAGAACCAATGTAAGAATTAAATTGAATAATTCAGGTACAGCTCTTTTTCTTTCTTTCTTTCTTTCTTTCTTTCTTTCTTTCTTTCTTTTTTTTTTTTTGAGGTACAGTCTTACTACGTCACCCTGGGTAGAATGCTGTGGCATCACAGCTCACAGCAACTTCAAACTCTTGGGCTTAAGCGATTCTCTTGCCTCAGCCTCCCAAATAGCTGGGACTACAGGTACCTGCCACAATGCCTGGCTATTTTTTCTGTTGCTGTTGTAGTTGTTTGGCAGGCCCGGGCCGGGTTAGAACCCACCAGCTCCGGTGCATGTGGCTGGTGCCCTAGCCGCTGAGCTACAGGTGTCGAGCCAGGTACAGCTGTTCTAACAGTGCCTCTAACAAATGTTAGCTATCATCGTCATCATCATCCCTATTACTCCCATCTCTAAGGGATATGTGGTTGTCCTCAACACCAATGTTAACCCATCCCCTATGCTCTCTTGATCCCATCTCTTGTAGTACATTGTACTGAAATAATTTACTACTTTAAATCTTTAGTACTGGCTTCTCTCATTTGGCCTATTCCTTATGCAAACGTCCGGATCTTTAAAAATTCAAAAACAAAAAGTAAAACCAAAAATGAAAAACAAAAACCTAACACCACTCTCTCCCTCCCACAAACTGCTGATCCATCTATTCCTGCCAAATTTCCCCAAAGTTCCCCCTTTATCCTCATTGACCCATTCAAATCGAGCTTCCAACCCCCACCCAGTATTCTAAAGAAATGGCCTAATCCCTTAATTCAAATAACTTTTCCAGTTCTCATCCTCTTGATCTCCCTGTAATATCTAATGGTCTTCATCTGGCTTCTCTTTTTTTTTTTTTTTTTTTTGAGACGGAGCCCCAAGCTATCCCCCTGGGTAGAGTGCCATGGCATCACAGCTCATAGCAACCTCCAACTCCTGGGCTCAAGCGAGTCTCCTGCCTCCGCCTCCCAAGTAGCTGGGACCAC
>CAUYQV010017859.1:0-18425 GCA_963574575.1 Galagoides demidoff
CCTCCACCTCCATCCGTGGCTCTACCAAATAGTTCTGGGCCCACACAGAGTGGTACACCCCTCCACCACCACCTTCAGGGCACACATGGCTCTAGCAAGCAGTTCTGGGCCCACCTAGCTTGGGTGCCTGGAGCGGGGAACTCCTCCCCTGGCCCGTGGGGTGTGCATGTCTCTAGCAAGCTGTTTTGGGTCTACCTGGAATGGAGGACTCCACTGCCACTGCCCACAGGATGCCCACGGCACTAGCAAGCAGTTCTGGGATTGCCCAGAGCAGGAACCTGGGGCAGGGATCTCCTCTTCCCTCTGTGAGGCGTGCAACTCTAGCAAGCAGTTTTGGACCCATCCCGCTCTGTGAGGGCAAAGGGACCCACCTGGCAAATGGGTTAGTTTGGGAAGGTTAATTCCTCCTTCTCCACCTTGCACCCAGTCACTCGTAATCCCCTAGGTCTATGACCCTATTTACTCCAGTAGGCCACTGCTCCTAGGGTTTATGACTGGCAAAATCAGCCAGAAATCTGAGTTTGGCAGGGGGACCTTGTGTGTTTAAATTAGGCTTCTGTCCAGCTAGATTTCTCTGTAAATCAGAGGTTACATTCAGCTCTGGGCAGCAGACAGATAGCAGTTAACAATCAGGTGTCAATTCTAGCCTCCGCCTGCCCACTGCCTTTGTCTCAGGAGTATTAGACCCTGAGGGCTGGTGCTTTACTTACTAAAGTTATCTGTGTTTTGCCTGTGGCTGCTGTTCAGAACCTCTGTTTGTCCAGAGAGACGGGACTGGAATGGCATCAGTCTGCAGCTCAGGATGCCACTGTTGCTATATTGGCATCCCCTGAGCCAATTCTCCTCTCCTCATGCCTGTGCCACAGTCAGCACAGAACGGCACCAGCCCCTTCCCCCTCCACTTCTCTCAAGGAGATGTCCAAGAATCTGGATTCCATAGATAACAAAACTCCAGACCTTAGAGTAGGTAGGTGGGGACTCCTCAGAGTTCAATGTTGCAGGTGGGGAATATATACAGTTTTATACAGTTTTACAGTTTTATGCCTGGCCGGAGGGTGCAGTGGCACACCAGCAGGGGTAGGAGGTACAGTTTTTAGGGAGTCTCTCCCATGGGATAGAGTAGGAGGAAGTTTGAACTCTGCTCGCTTGTTTGCATGGAGTAAACTTCGAGCCCTTGTTGTGGGGGAGGGGACTCCCGTCTGCTTGGTGGTGGATTTTGTACCTTTTGGTTGTATTTTGGGGGTCTCAGCTTGCTTCAGGAAGGTTACAGTGCACTCTTCAATCTTCTCTCTTGGCTCTGCTCCATCAGCTAGCTTGTTAAACTTCTGTCCTTTAAGCCTCCTTCTGGACGGGAGCTTCTGTAAAAAGCTGGCTGCAGTCCGCCATCTTGGCTCCGCCCTTTTTATTTCCTCTTATGACACATGCATTAAACTCATTTACCTGATATCACCTTCTTCTTCAACCCAAATAACTATGTAACTGTTTCAAACATGACTCTGTAACTCAAATTACTACTCTAAGAATATAAAATAACAGTAAAGCAACTAATTCCTTACCAAAAAGTAAAGTAGCACCTATCTCAACTCTTTAAAGCTCAAACATGCCTCATTTTCTAAAGTTCAAAGGAGAGTTATAAAACCAATTTGCCAAACCACTCCATTAATGAGTGAGTAAAGTTTTGAATCTTTTTACTAGAATCTCCAAGTGGTCTAAGATGATAGGCAAAAGGTCACATTTTTTGTTTTATTTCCCAGAGTTTTGAAGATTTTTACATATTGTCATTTTCCAATAGTGTCACCTTTTCCAGGAAAGACTGGGGTACTAGAAATGACATCTGTGCTGCTGCTAGAAATTTATGTCTGTCTCTCGTGTATTCAGGTCATCCTTCTGGGGAATTTCGGCAGCAATTGCAGCTGCATTCCTGCAATAAAGCCAGCTGTGCACCTCCTGTCCCAGGACCTGCCTTCTGTCTTCAAGTTGCCTCGGTTTTATGTTCTGCTCTCTGTGGTTGAAACCTTTGTTTGCCCAAGGCACATTCTTTAGTAGCTTTCCAAGAATGGGTGTATGAGAAGTGCACACTCTAAATCCTTGCATATCTGAAATTTTTATTTCACATGTACATTTCATGAATAATTGAGGTATTTTTTGGTTGTTGTTGTTACCATAAAATTCATCCCTTCCAGTTGTATTATTCGGTGGTTTTTAGTTTCACAAACTTGTGCAACCGTCACTACTATCCAATTCTAGAATGTTTTTACTATTGACTGAGCACTTAACTTTTAGGTATTTGTGCATTTAATCTCCTATAAAAATTCTTAGAGCAAAGACTACACATATACTTGGTGCTAGACACAAGTATTGTTCATTTATGTAAAGGTAACAGAAAGTCTAGAGACTTCTATTGCTGGCTTGTTGAAGTAAGAGGTCATCTGGGGAAAGCTGTGTGTGAGCACCTACAGAGGGGATCAGGGGGCCTCTAGCTAATACTAACAAAAAGCCAGGACCCTCAGTCCTACAACTGTAAGGAAATGACTTTGACCACAACCTAAGTAAGCTTGGAAGCAGATTCTTCCCCAGTAAAGCCTCTGATGAAAACACAGCCCAGGTAATCCCTTGATGACAGCCTTGTGTGATACTAAGCAGGAAACTCAGCTAAGGTGTGTGTAGAATCCTGACTCACACATAGTGTGAAATAATGAATGTGTGCTGCATTAAGCTGCCAAGGTTTGTGGTAATATATTACACAACAATAGAAAACTAATGTTTGATCACAGTGTCTTCCCATTGTTCATTTCAGCAAGTGTTCTAGCATCCTGGGTCATACAACTTTCTTTCATTTAGCATTTATCAGCGCCAAGGATGGGGCCTTACCAGTTGAAGAATAGTCGGGGGCGGGGCCTGTAATTCCAGCTTTTGAAGAAATAATTATTCTTCATATTCCTTTGAGGAACAGTAGTGTGAAGGTCCAAATTCAAGTTTGCAAGGTCAAAAGCACAGTAAAGATCTTCCACTGTCTTTCCTAACACACGGAGAAAAGTGAGGAATGCAGAGCTGACACCAGCACTGCCATTGCCAGGACCAAAAGTCTGAAAGAGACAGAAGGTATTGTTTGTTCCAATCCCATTTTTGTTGGTTTGTTTTGATAGATGAGGACAGTGGGGGCCAGAGATCTAGTAGGAGACAACTTGATGACGTATACAGAACATGAGATTAGAATCAGGGTGACCCTAGATCTGCTACTTCCTAACCTCATAGAGCTGCTATTGTCCATGATTTAGTCATCTCATCTGAATAATAAATGCAATGAAAATCTACTTTAAATTTTTACTGTGGTGAATAATTAGCATCTAGTAAAGCATTTAGGATGGGGTGACATTTGGTAGTGCTCAGTGCTCAACTCCCTTTCTAAACTTCCTGTTTTCAACTTGCTTTTATGGTCACTAAGTTACTTACATTCACTTTGAAGTAACACTATTTAGAGTGTTAGTTGTTTTCTTTCCTTTTTTTTAACTTTTCCATCCTAATTCCTGTAATGCTTCTCCATGAAGATCCTGGCCCAAATATGCCTGAGACTTTTGCACAGCACCATTCAGCACTCACAGCAGAAGGTCACCAATCTATATGACTTTGGGGCCCAACCTGCATCCTGAACTTTGTGGCTTAGCAGGAATCAAATGTCCATAAGGACAACATGTGGGATTTTATTTATTTATTGGGATTTGCTTTTGTATATTAACCCTTGCTGTTCTTGATCTCACAGGACTCTCCTGGGAAACAAGGCCTGGAGCTTCCTTCCTTCTACCTGAAATTTAGCTTCAGTTTGCCCTTGGCCAGACACTCAAGATCTGTCCTGGCTGTCAAATGAGAAACTGGATGGAACATGGTGGTTAAACTCTGAGGGCAGTCTCCACTGCCCAAATTTGGCCTTGTTTTGAGGAATCTTTTTATGCTTCCTAGGGACACATTTTCCTGAGTCTTTATTACAACATTTTACAGGCAGAAGAAACAGCAGGAAAAGCATGGAGGTGGGGGAATATTTGGAGGATCTGAAGCATTAAAAGATGGCCAGTGTGGTTTGCAAAGTGATAAATGTTAGTGTGGTAGCAAATGAATCTACAGCAATAGAGAGTGGCCAAGGTGGCTTAATCTCTGCAGGTTGTGATACAGGGCTTGAAAATTTCCCAAATTATAATGAGCTTTTAAAAACAATTTAACTAATCAAATAAACAACCAAGCATAAGCAACAGAGAATCACAAATGTCAAATGCCTTTTTGTGTCTCTCACTGTCACCATTCCTATCCCTCCTCAGCAAAGTTTCCACTAATATAAAGTTTGCATTTATGAATCACTTGCTTCTGGTATGATTTTGCCTCATGAGAATGCTTTCCCAAAGATATTGCTATGCCTTGTATGGTTTTGGCTTTTATTTAAATGGAATAATTCTACCTGTCTTCTTCAGCAACTATTTTTGTTGTCTTGACTTTTCATTTTCTAGGTTCAACCATGTGGATGAGTGCAGCTCTAATTTTGTTTTGTTTTACTGTGTGTAGTATTCCATTAGATGGCTGCACCGACAGATATTTGCTGTTTCTAGTTTTTGTTATCACAAATAATGGTGTGATAGGGCATCTTCATACATGTTGTATGGGATATGCCTACAAGAGTTTCAATGCACACATAAATTAGAGTAAAATTCTTGGGCTACACACTATACATATCTTCAAATTTAAGAGAAAATCCCAAATTGTTTTCTAAAATAGTTGAACCATTTGCGTTCTCAACAACAGGGCATGAATCCCCATTTTTCTGTATGCTTGCCAATACAAAATGTTTTTCTATTTTTCTTTCTTTAATTTGCCAGTCTTTGAGGTGTAAAAGTCTATCTTGTGATTTTAATTTGCCTTTGTCGTTAACCTGTTTTCAGGTTTGTTTTTCTATGAGATGCCATTTGTGTTTTTGATGATTTTCATATTTTAATGTTTTTCTTTCTGACTTATATAAGTTCTTACATAAGCAGGTAATTATTTTTTGGTTGTAGGCATTGGAATTATCTTTGCATTTATTGATAATATTATTCCATAAACAGACATTTATAGTATCTACATGGTAGAATTTCTTTTTTGGTTTTGTTTTTGGCCTTTTGTATCTTGTTTGCTGAAACTTTTCTACCTGGAGGTAATAAAGACATCCATATTCTATTCTAAAATCATGAAGTTTTATTTTTTAAGTCTTAAATTATCTGGAATCACAGGTTTAGGGGTATAAGGGTCTTATTTTATTTATTTTTTCTGTGAAGTGAATCTTTCAGCTAAACACTATTAACTGAATCTGTTTCCCCACTGATCTGCCCCCCATTTTCTGTATCTGACATATGTAACATCTAAAGTCTTTCTGGATCTTTTCCTACTGTCCCACTTTTCTTAGATGTTTGTTTTAAGAATTCCTGACACTGTTTCAGGAGTTTGATGCTTTTAAGAAAAAAAGACTTTTATTCAGCATTTGAATTCTTTTCAGCAGGAAGTTTAGTCTGAAGAACTGGCCTGCCATTTTTAACATCTGTAGATTATCTAACTTTAAATCATTCTTACATTTCTGGGATAAATTCAACTTAGCCATGATGTATGTATATTTTTAACACTGCTGAATCTGTAATATCAAATTTTATTTAGAATTTTTGCTTAGATATTTATGAGTGATAGTGGCCTATAATTTTCTTGTGCATACTGTTCTCTGCTTATTTTGTCATAGTAATCCTAGTTTTATATAACGAGTGAGAACTGCCCCTCCACACTCTTTGGAAGACTTTATGTACCATTGCAATGATTTGTTGTTTGAAGGTTTGGTAGACTTTTCCAATGAAATATTCTAGGCTTAGTGTTTTCTTTCTAGGAAGATTTTTAACCTATTGATTCAATTTCTTAATGTTGTAGGATTATTCTGGTATTCCATTTTTCTTGTGTCATTTTTGCTAAGTTATATTTTGTAAAAATGTGTCCATTTCCCAAGTACTTAAATATATGAACTTAAGGTTGATTTTTGCAAAGCATTTTCTTACTAGTGTTTGTTTATGACTTTCATTTTTGTCTTGAGCAATCTCATTAGAGCTTTGTCTCGTAATTCTTTTCAAATAAGTTTAGGCTTTGTTCATCATCTCTAATTTATCTTTATTTTCTATTTCATTAATATATGATATATTTATTATCTCTTCTATTACTCTCTCATAGCTTATTTTGTGATTCTTTTTGCAGCTTCTTTAGCAGGATGCTTCACCCATTCATTTCTCATTCTTTTATTTCTAATTAAACACTTAAAACTAAATATTTTAGGCTGGGTGTGGTGGTTCACACTTGTAATACCAGGACTCTGGGAGGCTGAGGCAGGCAGATGGCCTGAGGTTACAGGTTTGAGACCAGCCTGAGTTAGAGTGAGAAATGGCCGGGCATTATGGTGGGTACCTAGAGTCCCAGCTACTTGGGAGGCTGAGGTAAGAGAATCACTTGAGCCCAAGAGTCTGAGGTTGCTGTGAGCTCTAATGCCACAGCACTCCACTGAGGGTGACAAAGTGAGATTCTGTCTCAAAAAAAGAAAAGAAAAGAAAAAAGACTAAATATTTTTCTCCAAGAAATACTTTGAATTTAACTCATTTTAAGTTTTAAAGTGTAGCATTTTAGGTACCTTTTCATTCTTGTAGTCCATCATTTTATAATATCATGTTCAGATTTATTTATGCATTATTTAAAACTGTATTTTAAAATTTCCATGTGAATACAGCCTTTTCCTTAGACATGATTTTGTAAATTAGTTCCATGCTATCAAAAATCATGTCTGTATAATAACATATTTGTTGAGATTTTCTTAAGAGCTTAGCATGTAATAGTTTAATAAATGCTCCTAGATAGAGAGTGTACAGAAAATGTATATTCCTTAATTGTTGGGTACCCAGTTTTCTACCTACTTAATAGATCTACTTATCTCTCAAGCTGATAAATTGTATTGTTCAAACTTCCTGCATTTTTCTTATGGGGGGGTCAGTTTGACTTATCAATAAGTTCTTCCCATTATGATAGTGAATTTGTCAGTTTCTCTTTGCATTTTAAAAATAATATTTATTTATAAACGAGATATTAGGTAATAAGATTCATAGTAATACAACATTTTCTAATCGTGGAGCAATTAGAAAAAAACTCTTTTATTTTCTTTCTTTCTTTCTTTCTTTCTTTTTTTGGGGGGGAGATAAAGTCTCACTTTCTTGCCCCTGGTAAAGTGCTGTGGCATCATAGCTCCCAGCATCCTCAAACTCTTGGTTCAAGTGTCCTCCTGCCTCAGACTCCTAAGTAGCTGGGACTACAGGTATCTGCCACAAGACTAGCCATTATTTTACAGATGGGGGCATCTCTCACTCTTGCTCAGTCTGATCTCGAACTTGTGAGCTTAAGCAATCTACCCACCTTGGCCTCCCAGAGTGCTGGGTATAACAGGCATGAGCTATTATGCCTGGCCCTGCAACTCTTTCAATAACAAATAAATAATCTTGTAAGAAAAATCTATTTTGTCTAAAATTACCATAACCATACTTTCTTTTTGTCATGTGTTTTTATTTTATTTTATTTTCCTTTGTTTGGGATTCATTGAGTGTACAAAGAATTAGGTTACACTGATTGCATTTGTTATATAAAGTCCCTCTTATAATTGTGTGCCATCCCCAAGAGGTGTGCCATACACCATGAACCCCTAATCCCCTCTCTCCTCCCCTCTACCCATTTGCTTATTCCCCTGCCCTCCCTTGTATTAGGCTCATCTACTACCTTCATATTAGGATAGAGTACATTGGATTCTTGCTTCTCTATTCTTGTGATGCTATACTAAGAAGAATGTGTTCCACCTCCATCCAGATTAATATAAAAGATGTAAAATCTCCATCTTTTTAGTGGCTGAATAGTATTCCATTGCATATATATACCACAGCTTGTTAATCCATTCCTGAATTGGTGGACATTTAGGCTGTTTCCACATTTTGGTGATCGCAAATTGAGCTGCAATAAACAGTCTAGTGCAAATGTCCTTATGAGAAAAGGATTTTTTTTTTTCTTCTGGGTAGGTGCCCAGTAATGGGATTGCAGGATCAAATGGGAGGTCTAGTTTGAGTTCTTTGAGGATGCTCCATACTTCCTTCCAAAACAGTTGTATTAGTTTGCAGTCCCACCAGCAGTGTAAAAGTGTTTCATTCACTCCACATCCACACCAGCATCTGCAGCTTTGAGACTTTGTGATATGGGTCATTCTTACTGGGGTTAGGTGATAACTCAGGGTGATTTTGATTTCCATTTCTCTGATAATTAGAAATTTTAAGCATTTTTTCATGCATTTGTTACCCAGTCATCTGTCTTCTTTAAAGAAGGTTCTATTTATCTCTCTTGCCCAGTGATATATGAGATTGTTGAGTCATTTGTTGTTGATTAATTTGAATACTCCATAGATCCTAGTTGTCAATGTTTTGTCCAATTTGATTCATAATATACAAATATCTTTTCCTATTCTGAAGGTTGTCTATTTGCTTTTGTTGTTTCCTTAGCTGTATAGAAGCTTTTCAGTTTAATTAAGTCCCATTTTTTGTTGTTGTGGTAGCCACAGAAGTCTTCTGCATAAAATCTTTCCCCAGGCTGATATCTTCAAGTGTTTTCCCCACACTTTCTTCAAGGATTTTTATTGTTTCGTGCCTTAGGTTTAAATCATTTATCCATCTTGAATGAATTTTTGTAAGTAGTGAGAGGTGCGGGTCCAAGTTTCAGTCTTTTGCATGTGGTTATCTAGTTCTCCCAACACCATTTGTTGAATAGGGATTCTTTCCCCCAGTGTATGTTCGTTTGGTTTATCAAAGATTAGGTGGTTGTAAGAGGTTAGTTTCATCTCATGGTTTCCTATTCAGTTCAAATGTCAATGTCTCTATTTTTGTGCCAATACCATGCTGTTTTGATCACTATGGCCTTGTAGTATAGCCAAAAGTCTGGTTGGCTTTGTTTTATTACATAGAATTGCCTGTAGATCAGCAGCTAGGGTGCCAGTTACATACTCTAGGGCTAGCAGGTTCAAACCCAATCCGGGCCTACTAAAACAACAATGACAACTACCACAAAAAAATAGCCGGGCATTGTGGTGGGCACCTGTAGGCCCAGCTACTTGAGAGGCTGAGGCAAAAGAATTGCTTAACCCTAAGAGTTTGAGGTTGCTGTGAGTTGTGATGCCTCAGCATTCTACTGAGGGTAATAGAGTAAGACTGTCTTAAAAACAACAACAACAAAAAAAGAATGGCCTAGGTTATAGGGGGTTTCTTATGGTTCTATAAAATTAAAGAATTATTTTTTCCAAATCTTGAAAGTATGATGATCATATTTTAAGGGGATTGTATTGAATCCGTGTGTTGCTTTGAGTAGTATAGACATTTTCACAATGTTGATTCTTCCCAGCCATGAGCATGGTATGTTCTTCCATTTGCTAATATCTTCTGTTATTTCTTAGGGTTTCATAATTTTCTTTTTTTTCTTTTTTCTTTTTTTTTTTTCTTTTTTTTTTTGAGACAGAGCCTCAAGCTATCCCCCTGGGTAGAGTACCATGGCATCACAGCTCATAGCAACCTCCAACTCCTGGGCTCAAACGAGTCTCCTGCCTCCGCCTCCCAAGTAGCTGGGACTACAGGTGCCCGCCACAACGCCCGACCATTTTTTGGTTGCAGCCATCATTGTTGTTTGGCTGCCCGGGCTGGGGATTCGAACCCGCCACCTTAGGTGTACACGGCTGGCGCCTTAGCTAATTGAGCCACAGGTGCCGAGCCTAGTTTTTAGTTTAGTTTTTAGTTTAATTTTTAGTTTTTTAGTTTAGTTTTTTAGTTAATTTTTAGTTTTTTAGTTTTAGTTAGTTTTCAGTTTCTCTTAGCAGCTCAAACTGGAAGAGGCTAGTCTAGCTACAGAGAAGGAGGATACTAGAACTTTTTGGCCTGTAGAGCAAGGT
Source organism: Galagoides demidoff (assembly GCA_963574575.1). NCBI lineage: Eukaryota > Metazoa > Chordata > Mammalia > Primates > Galagidae > Galagoides > Galagoides demidoff. The sequence continues at coordinate 10,007 of CAUYQV010017859.1, forward strand.
ATCTCAGCTTAGCCACTATTCTCCTTCTCTGGGACATGGAGTAGTATGTCAGCTCAGCTTGGAATGCACAGCTACAGTTCTCCAGGTGGTAATGTGCACCTTCAGCTCAGACCTGCATGGAGGGGAACATGACTTTTCTGGGCCACTTCATCTTAGGCACTGGGATATATGACTGCTTTAGGTGGCAAGGTACTGTTTTTCCAGGAGGCAGGGTATTGTTACAGTTCCAGCCAGGAATAGGGAGGTTGGTAGAAGGAGTAGCTCTACCTCCCCTTGGCCCTATAGGGAAGGGCTGCTCATAACTCACTTTGGGATGTGGGGCCACCAGGCTGGGGTGGTTTGGTGGTGGCTTAGTCTCAGGGATGAAGGGCAACTACAGCTACTGGACTCTGAAGCGAGACACACTATAGCAGTTGTTCCAATTCCAAGATGGCATATCACGGCAGCTGGGGGGCCCACAGTGGGTAGGGCACAGCACTCACTCCTTCTCTGGGAGGAGCACAGTTATGTAGACAGCTCCCTCAGCTGGACTCAGCATCTGTGAGGACTGCAGGGGCCCCAGGAGTGAGATCAGTAGGTGTCCAAGGTGTTGACAGGGATTGCTGGGATCCTATGGCTTGCTTCCTCACCATAGGGAGATGTTCCTCCTGGTTCCCAGCTGATCACAGTTGGGGAATGAGGTAGTGGAGGCCTGGTGGTTCCTTCTGTTCTCTAGGTGGCCTCTCACATTCTCCTGCCCACCAGGGTTTCTGTTACTCCTCTGATGCACTCTGGCAGTTTCAGTTATTTTTGTTAAAATGAAGTTGTTTATTTGTTGTTCTGGCTGTCTCTGTGAGGGGGGATGAGCACTAGTAGCTTCTAGTTAGCTGTCTTGCTGACATCACTCTCCCAGATGACACTGTTTTTGGCTTTTTTATTGTAGGCTATGTCTGTGCCAAGGATCATCCTGAGGTATAAACTTAATGTCTTTCTGAGTCCTTTCCTGGGTATGTGCAGTTACTTTCTAATTTTCCCCATATATACAGTGTTTTTCAACGTCTTATTCTTCAATGTCTGGCTCCCAAATGTGAAAAAAAGACGAGAATGAAGTGGGGGAGGGTGCCAGTCCTCAAAGTTCCCTGGGGAGGGCACATGACAATGGGGGAAGGTGTAAAAACCCTGACTGCCCATTTCTTGGTCTATACTTTTGTGATCAGAAGCAGCAATCAGAGCTCAGATTCCTGATATTTCAGTGCTGCGTTTGTTTTTACGCCCCTGACTACTCTAAGTTGCCTGCAGATTTCTCTAGTAATATGTTAAGGGCTACCTGGCAAGGGTGAAAATGTGGGAGATGGGTAGTTGTTACTGTGCTAAGACTTGAAATTGATCAAAATCAACAATAATTTACCATCCAAACCTTCCCACTGGAAGTTACAAGCCTTGGATAGACTCCAGAGTTTCAAAATAGTTACATCAGACAGATTCTGCCAAAGCAATTGTAGACAGGGGACGTGGATTCCTGGTGCTTTTCTCCTCTGCCATCTTGCAGAATCCTCAAAAGAGGTACTTTAAATACAAATTTCCAGCCAGATTTCAAGTTCCTTAATGGCAGAGTCAGTATAGCTTCATACTTGATTTGTATTTTCCAGAGTACTTTATTTCCAACAATATATCTAGCTTTTACTTCTCCTTTAGGACAATCAAGTTATTTCCTTGCAAACTTATTCTCCCACAGGGGTTCTTGTGGAGAACTTTCTTAATCAGGACTGCTTCCTCTACTTTCCACTTACATAACTCAAGGTTAAAAAAGAGACAGTTGAGAAAATACTTTCTCAAAAATAATTTTTAATTTAAAGAGGTGCCCAACAGGTCTCCTTAGCCTCAGTGTTCTGATTCATACTTGGATTCTCTGAAACTTCATCTCTGAATAGAATACATTACCTTATCCTCCCCCCTACCTTTTTTTTTTTGGTGACAGTCTCATTTTGTTACTCTTGGTAGAGTGCTGTGACATCATAACTCACAGCAACCTTATACTCTTGGGCTCAAGCAATTCTCCTGCCTCAGCCTCTCAAGTAGCTTGGACTATAGGCACCTGTTACAACTCCCAGCTGGTTTTTTTTAGAGATGGGGTTTTGCTCTTGCTCAGGCTGGTCTTGAATTCCTGAGCTCAGGCAATCCACCTGCCTCCACCTCCCACTGTGCTGGGATTACAGGCGTGAGCCACTGCACCAGCCCAATCCCACTTTTCTTGATTCCCATTCTAGATAGGGGAACAAAAGATCTGAGAGCATCTGCAGTATTTATAGTAACCTGCCTAAAACATTCTAATTCTAGTAATTCTGAGCATTCTAATTCTGAGTAATTACTGAGATAAGAAAACAAGATCTGATGGAGTAGAGCTGGGTGTGTCCACAGAGGAAAAAAAATTTCCTCTACTGCTAAAGGAAGGAAGGAAGGGGACCCTGAAATTAGAGGCATTTTGGCATTTGGGAGGCCAACAAATAAGTGGATGGGAACTTGGAAAAAGTTTTTTAACAGAATTTTAGTTTTCACCGATTTTGCTCTCTCAGCATTAGCAATTTCCTTTTAATAATATTTTATTTTACACTTTAGCATGTAAAAGATATAGATGGGCATTTAATCATATATACAAAGCATGCTAAAAATGTATACATATTTTAAGAAAGGAAAAAAACTGTATTAAAATACTTGATATATACTGATAATAAAAGATGAATACAGGTCACATTTGACTTCTGCAATTATAAGAAGTCCTCAATGTGGTTACCATCAGTGTCCGCACACTTCTGATAACAGCAAACTCCTGCTTGCATAACTTTGACAAAGTGTCCACCTCTAGCACTGCATTTGCTGTTTCCGTTTCATCCTGAAGCGCAGCCAGTGTAACTGGTTTTCTATAGTGTAACTGGTACACCACTTCCTTTAAGGTCCCTCATTATTATGCCTCCATTGTGGTTGTTATTTCCACAACGTTCTCAAGTAATCACATACCACTTGGAAATAGTCTTTCACTCCTTGAATGAAAACAATGCTTCTGCCATTTTCTCTGACTGTCCTGCCTTTCCTTGGGGACACCAGCATTCACTTAACACCACCTTTTGAGCAAACGCCACACTACATGTTGCTACCATAATTCAATTCAACTTGGCAAAGTACCTAATACATAGATAACATCATTTTAAATGTGTATACATTTTTGGGGGTCCCCCCTCTGTATGGGTGTGTATATATTTATATTTTGGTTGCTTCAACCTTTCACCTTGATGAACAGAATGGTTTACTATCTTTTAAGATCCAAACATACACATCCATTCAAATTTTATTTATGTAAAAAATTATTTATACAAATTATTTATGTAGAATTTTCCTTCTATATTTCAGACATTTTTCTTAGTCTAGCATCCAGAATTGCAGTTATGAGGTTAAAAGATACAAACATATATAGTTTTAAAAGGTATAAATATTTTTATAACTTCTGAAAGAACAATCTGATCTCAAGTTTGAGTTAACATATTAGTTTTGAATTGTTATTTCTTTGGGCGGGGGGAAGTGGAGTAGCTCATTGAAAGACACTGATAATTAGGCCCTTAATATATTGGTGGATAATCGGGTATTTAAACTGGTTGGCCTTTAGAAAAACAGTCTAAATCTGGTTAAGTCCCAGGCCTACTAGACCAGACTCTCAGGGTTTGATTTTCCACTCAGCCACTGCATAGCTTTCACAAGTTACTTAGCTGCTCAGTGCCTCAGCTGCCCCATCTGTAAAATGATAATCTACATTTCAGGATTTATGCAATTGTGAAAGTTAGGTGAGTTTATACCTTTAAAACACTCTGATTAGTGCCTGGCATGAAGCTAAATGATCAATAAACACTAAGTGCCTCTAAATTATATATCAGCATCTCTCCTCTAACTTAATTTAAAAATAATATTAATTTCTTTTCTTTTCTTTTTGAGACAAAAATCTCACTTTGTTGCCCATGGTACAATGCCTTGGCATCACAGTTCACAGCAACCTCAGACTTATGGCTCAAGTGATCCTCTTGCCTCAGCCTTCCAAGTAGCTGGGACTATAGGCCCCTGCCACAACAGCTGCCTACTTTTAGACGGGGTTTACCGCTGGGTCAGGCTGGTCTTGAACTCCTGAGCACAGGTAATCCACCTGCCCCGGTCTCCCAGAGTGCTAGGATTACAGGTGGGAGCCACTGGACCCGGCCTTTTTTTTTTTTTGGAGACAGAGTCTCACTGTGTCACCCTGGGTAGAGTGCTGTGGCACAGATCACAGCAACCTCAAACTCTTGGGCTTAAGCAATTCTCTTGCCTCAGCCTCCTAGGTAGTTGGGACTATAGGCGCCTGGCTATTTTTTTGTTGCAGTTGTCATTGTTCTTTAGCTGGCCTGGGCCAGGTTCAAACTCTCCAGCCTCAGTGCACGTGGCTGGCACCGTAACCACTATGCTACGGACACCGAGCCAGTAACTTCTTTTTTTTTTTTTTTTTTTTTTTTTGAGATGGAGCCTCAAGCTATCCCCCTGGGTAGAGAGCCATGGCATCACAGCTCATAGCAACCTCCAACTCCTGGGCTCAATCGAGTCTCCTGCCTCCGCCTCCCAAGTAGCTGGGACCACAGGCGCCCGCCACAAGGCTCGGCCATTTTTTGGTTGCAGCCATCATTGTTGTTTGGCGGGTCCGGGCTGGGTATTCGAACCCACCACCTTAGGTGTACGTGGCTAGCGCCTTAGCTGATTGAGCCACAGGCGCCGAGCCACAACCTCTAACTCTTGAGCTCAAGCAATCCTCCATTGCAGAGTAGCTGGGACTGCAGGTATGCACCACCACACTCAGCTAATTTTCCTAATTTTTGTACAGATGAGGTGTCAAAATGATCCTCCCACCTGCCCCCCACGGTGCTGGGACCACAGGCATGATTCATCATGTTCAGCCTTTTGTTATCAATTTTTTAAAGAGTTAATCTTAGATTTGGTGAGATTCTATTTCATACAAATCCCGTACTGAAGTAACGGCAATTTTCAGCAATTCTAGTGACAGCCTATTCTCTTTATCGAGGCTGATGTAGGAGAGTAGAGTGATACTCTTGTTCAAGGGGAGAAAAATTATATTTGTATTGCTTTATATAATTTCTTTTGCAAAAATTTATTTTTTTTGAGGATCAGTTTTTTTTACTATAAACTAAGAGTGATAAAACATTGTCAACCCAATTGATATTAAGAGAGATAATATGTTAACATGCTTGGGAAATTATAAACAAGACACATGTGAAACGTTTTTTGTCAAATATGTGTCAGGGTATATTCTTGAACTTACCCACAGAGGGAAGTTGAATTATTTTGGAAGCTACATTAATCTTTTAAGACCATTTCTATGAAAAATATACAAAATATCCAATTAGGAATAATGTGTATGTCACTTCGCCATTGCAAACCTACCTGCCCGTTTGGCAAGGCAAGGAGCCTTGTGATTCCTGTGGAAGAGTGACTATAGTGGAAGTGGCTAGATTTGACCCATCTTGCCAGACCCTAAAGAGAAAGGCCAAACGCTTAGCCAGGGCCGACCTAGCAAGAGTAAGCTGGCATCTTGATGAATCACTGGGCAGAAGCCTGATTTCCCCATGTACCAGCAAGAACCTCCAGGGCTACCAGAAAAGCAGCACACATATGTCCCAGCATTTGGACACTGGCCATCGAGAGGACATTAATGGCTGCCGAACATTAACCAGGAAAGCACAACCACCAAAGAAAAGAGAAGTGCCACTTCACTTGGTTATGAATAAATATATCTAACTTCCCCTTCCCACCCCAATCTTTGCTCCTTCCTCAAGCTCGAGGGGCTGAAGGGAGGTGAGTAAAGAGCAGACAACTCCTCCTCCCCGTGCCACACCCTGGAGCCACAGCCTGGCTACAGTGACTGGGGAGAGAGTTTAGAGTCAGACATTGGATTGAAGGCTTAATGGAAGTGGACTGTTTCAATAACCAAAAGCCACCAGAAATGCATGGGCTCTGCCCCAAATACCATATTCCACCATGTATAATGCACTCCCATGTATAATTTATACCCACATTTTTTGCCCCAATTTTCAGGAAATTGCCCTTGAGAAAGTGGCTGGCTCTTGGCCAGGAGAGACACATCTGGGGAGGACTGAAGCCCCCCTGGTAAAAGTGCACATTGCACCATCCTCCTACTGAGAGAGGATACCCAGGAAAATAATAAGGTCTGATAAAACAAAAGCCTTCTCACTACAGACCAAGGACACTCCTGCAAAGCCCTCCCCATGGTGACTCGCTCTTAGGAATGTGTAGAAACTGAACTTCCTGGGACCTTGAAACTAATGCTTACTTCCGCTTCTGTAAAAGGCCACCTTGCCTTCTCCAGGTGGATTCAGACTGACCAATGAGAAGGATACTCCTGGACAGGGAACACTTGGCTAGAGATATAAGAAAAAGGACAGAGCCAGTTGGGGAGGTTGGCCATTTGGGACTGTAGTCTACCCTGGCTCCGCCAGTTAAAATTAAGCCTTTTCTCTTTTAAACACAGGTGTTCAGACGTTCTTTCTCTCCACTGGGTCTTGTCTTCCTGCAACACTATAAATGCACATCTGCCCCTTCCCTCTCTCCCAGGAACCCTTTGCTTCCTACCACATCAGGGACTGTGGCTGAGATGGTCACACATGTGGCTGGAGGGGCAGGGGCTTCTGAGGCAGCCAGGTGGGGCTCTAGGGCTTGCGTGGGGCTCCTGGTCTTCACGCAGCTGGGTCTTGGACCTTAGCTCTCATGCTGCATAGCCACGGCCACCTCACCAACCCCAGTAGGATTGACTCCTCCGATTGGGGTGCTCAGCAGAGGCCACTCTGGCATATTCCCACCAGATCTTGGATCCCCCAGGACTGGAACCCCCATGCACCCCATGAGCCCAGCCAGGAGGGCACAGCAACCCCAGGAGGTTGGTTGGGCTCCCCTGCTCCTGGGCTCTATTAACCATCCTTATTTTTCCTTCACAAGTCTGGGCAAAAAGTGCACTTTATACACAGCAAATATGGTATAATTAAGGGTAAGATTTGTTTTTATCATGGTTGAAAACAATTATTGGAAGAAATAAAATACCTTCATGTCTATAACTAAATGAGTTGACACTCATCAAAAAAATCTGGGGTGGCGCCTGTGGCTCAAAGGAGTAGGATGCTGGCCCCATATGCCAGAGGTGGCAGGTTCCACCCCAGCCCTGGCCAGAAACTGAAAGAAAAAACAAAAAAATCCGCTATATCGCACAGATTTGTCTTACCAATCACATGCACTTGATGGACATTATGTGTGAAAATTTAATTGCCAACTCAGGGGACTTGCTTTAATGATCCTGTCGAAGCTACTGTTTCCAGGTAAAATGAATGAAAATTTGACTTTGGCCTTAACAAGAATTGCAAACTACTTTCCCCTTTTTTCTTCCCTCTCCTCCTTTTTTAAGGTCAATTAGTTCTTTATTAACCTGGGACATTTCACTTTTAGGCAGCTACAGTCTAGAGAGGTTCTTTTTCTTTCTTTTTCTTTTTGCTTTTTTTTTTTAGGAATACAGATGGGGTGGCTAAAAACAACTTTATTTTCTTACAGTTCTGGGGCTACAGGTCTCATATCAAGGTATTGTCAGGACCACACTCCACAGTCTCTAGAAAAGAATTTTATCTTGCCCTTTCCAATTTCCAGTGGTTGCCAACAATCTCTGATGTTCTTTGTTTTGCAGTTGCACAACCCCAATCTCTGCCTTCTGACCTTCTCGGTACCTCTGTGTCCAAATTCCCCTCTTTTTATAAAGACACTGGTCATTTTGCACTAATTCAGTACATCCATCTTAATTTGATTACATTTTCAAAGATCCTATTTCCAGATAAGGTCACATTCACAGTTTCCAGCTAAACAAGAATTTTGGGCCAACACTATTCACCACAAGCTATCCCACTGTCTGGATCCTCAAAGTTTACAACCTTCCCATATACAAAATACATTCACTCTATCCCAACATCCTCAAAAGTCTAACCTATTCCAGCATTAGCTCTAACTCCAAAATTTCATTACATTATCAACTCGAAATAATCCAATGTTATCATCTAAATTTTGCTCCATGATAGACTCTGTGTTTGATCTAGCAAGGTTATTTCTTGAACATTACTGTCAGAGTCTAGAGCTTTTAATTTAGAAAGATTTTAAACTTTCAATGGATATTAAATTAAGGTGATTGTTTTATTTAATTATTTATTTTTATTTTGAGACAGAGCCTCAAGCTGTCCCCCTGGGTAGAGTGCCATGGCATCACAGCTCACAGCAACCTCCAACTCCTGGGCTCAAGTGAGTCTCCTGCCTCAGCCTCCCAGGTAGCTGGGACCACAGTGATTGTTGTTTTAAAGCAAGTCAT
>CAUYQV010017860.1:0-18071 GCA_963574575.1 Galagoides demidoff
CACACTTATTCCTCTGTAGAGGGAAGAGTAATCTAAGCAGAGGAGATAGCCAATAAAAAGCACCTGCCTATATTTAATGACTATCCATTATTTGAAAGGCAGATTCTAGTTCTAGAAAAGTTCACTTGTACCCTTGTTAGAGGTGTTATGAATTCTAAGGGTACTTAGAATACTGAATAGAAGAAAATTCCCAAGACAATTATATGATAGGAATAATTCTTTTTTTTTTTTTTTTTGAGACAGAGTCACACTATGTCACCCTCAGGAGAATGCTGTGGCATCATAGCTCACAGGAACCTCAAACTTCTGGGTTTAAGCAATTCTCTTGCCTCAGCCTCCCAAGTACTGGGACTACAGGAACCTGCCACAATGCCTGGCTATTTTTCCTTACAGTTGTCATTGTTCTGCTGGCCCTGGCTGGGTTTGAACCTGCCAGTTTTGGTGCATGTGGCCAGCACCGTAACCACTATGCTCCGGCCACGGAGCCATGATAGGAATAATTCTAAGGTAGCCCCAAGCTATGTGTAATCTCCCCTACCCCTTGGGCCTAAGCAGGACTTATAACTTGATTCTAAACAATGGAAAATAACAAGGGTTGTGGGACAGCCACTCCCTCAATTAGGTTACACTATGTAGTAAAAGCGATGGGAGAATGTGTCTGTGAGTACATTGTTTTTATGTAAGATTTGTCTTAACACACTGTAGCAAGAGATTTTCCTGCAGGTTTTGATGAATTAAATTGCCATGGGGTCCTGTGTCAAAAAGCTATGACTGGCCTCTAGGAGCGGAGAATGTGGTTCAACTGACAGTCAGCAAGAAAGCCAGGACCTCAGTTCTAAACCACAAGAAAACAAATCCTGCCAATAGTTACTTAAGCTCAGAGAAAGACCCCAAGCTCCACCTAAAACCTAGTGAACACTTTGATTATAGTCTTAAAAGAGCCCGTGATGAAGAATGAGCTAAGACTCCGGACTCCTGCCTCCAGTAAACGTGAGATAATAAATATTTATCATTTTAAGCCATTAAGTTTGTGGTAAGCTGTTATATAGCAATGGAAAACAGTTTTAAAAGTATTTGTTTCCTGAAATTATGGGGCCTGAATTTCAATCCTTGGCAAAAGTATTTCTTCTCAATAATTCAACAGAACCTTAATAAAAAATTACCCTCAGTGGGAAGGACATTTCATATGTAATAGAAGTTATATCTTACTAAATACAGTGACACAGGCAGCTCCAGTATATTGCACAAGAAGTCCGTCACTGGACAAATGGATAAAAAAAAACAGTGGTAAATATATACAATGGAATACTACTGAGCCGTAAAAAAGAATGAAATCCAGTCATTTGCAGCAACTGTGACCCAGACTAAAATATCTCAACACATAGAAACACATATCCCAAAACAACATCTAGTATATAATGCACTCTGATATCTTCTATTCTGTTCTGTTTAATTTTATTTAATATAGGTTGTGACCCATAAATTGGTTTCGTGGCCAAATAGTGGTCATTACAACTTGAAAACCATGTCGTTATGGAGTTTCAGAGCTGAACTTTTTCAAATTAATGCACACATGCATACATGTTTATATGTGTTGAGATATATACAATGTACATTCTATTCTGGGTCACAGTTAAAAAGGGTCAAAGTCACTGCCATGAGTCTGTAGCTCCTGGTATTATGACCCCCTGGTTAGATCAAAGCCCAGGGCTTGATTCCACATCAAGTGAAGTTAAGTGAAGAGGTATTTCTGTAGGGGAATCCCAGGGTCCATGTTCAATTAAAGCATTTCTAGTGTCTATTCGTCAGTGATACCAATTATTAGCTTTATACATTTAGCTCCTATACATTGGCCAGCACTTTATTCCTGCACCATTCTTTATAGCACCATTATTAGCTCCTAAATATTTGCCAGCACTTTCCATACAGTGTATGTCCTAGAATTCTTCAAACTGCTCCCACGATAGGAAAAGCTGAGTTTTTCCAAGTTAGAGTTTCTCCATGGCCACCATTCCCCTTGACAGCACTGCCGCAGAGGTAGCAAGTGGTAGCTCTGTGCATCGGGGAGACCGCCGAACGGGAAATAGTGTTCATTTGCATGTTCCCAAAATAATGGGATGAAGATAATAATTAATAGCTATATTTATACCACTTGATTTAATTAATTCCAGCTCAGATGTTTGTAAACATGTGATTTTATGTTTGGGTAAATGTGTCAACGTGAAAATTAGTCACTGACGCAGAGCACTTAGGAGAATTCTAAAATGTCACCAGCAGCCGGCGTGCCTAGGCCGTCCTCAGTCTTTCACTTTGAGACATTTTACCCGCAGAAATCACAGTGCTAGTCTACGACCAAAAAATAAAACAAAAAGTCTCGGTAGAGGTGGTGGAAAAAGTGGTAGAGAAGAAATAAAGGGGTGAGCACAGGTTGGGGTGAGGCATGATCCTGGAGCTCTTTCCAATTCAGATCAAGGCAGGGTAGAAAGAACGTTTCTTAAGGTAGAGCCACTTAACGTCAAACGCAGACACTCAGGACATAGTTTCCCAAGGAAAAGTTATTTCTTACCTCAAACACTTCTTAACTGAAACAAGAAAAACTAAGAGAAGACCTGATTGGAGATAAAACTTGTTTTATGGAGGGCAGATGCTATTCCAAGGCTCTCGGTGAAAGAAAATAGGGACCACGTGATGGCTGACGAAGGGTGGTTCAAAGAAACAAGATGTGCAAGTTTATTAAAAGACTCCCATTTTGAGAAGCCATTCAGATTGGACTCACGGCAAAATTTAAAAAGAAAAGGAGTTCTGGACAGGGATGTTCATGGACCGAGACAGTAGATGTGGTTTTGAGCCGATTTGCTTAGGCTGGGTCCAAACCTCTTCTTGTTTCAAGTCAATGGACCCACTTCACAGTTGTGTAGACTGAGCCCACGAAACAAAGGAAAAGGATCCTGAAAATCTCCTGGTATGGGGCGGTGCCTGTGGCTCAAAGGCTGGCACCTGTGACTCAAAGGAGTAGGGTGCCAGCACCATATACCAGGCATGGTGGGTTCAAACCCAGCCCTGGCCCAAAACTCCAAAAACAAACAAACAAACAAACAAACAAATCTCCTGGTATGCAGGGGCCTTCCTTTGAGCTGACTGAAGCTGGGAGCACAGAGGACAAAGGCTCCCTGCCTTCATCTCGGCCACATGCTCTGGGAACTTCAGATGGGGAAGAGAAACCTCCTATCAGAGTTAATGATTACAGCCCTTCTTTGCTAATTAATGCCACTGACTCATGTGTGAAAACACAACTTAGGAGGCTGCACACCAGCTGAGAAGTCAGGGCTGGGAGAGGGAAGGAGCAGGAAATCCTTTACATAACTAAATATAAAGAAGAATCTTTCATTTTCTGTTAATGATATCTTTCAAATCGGTAATGCCTGAGCAGGGTAGGTAGGCAAAAACACATCCTAACACAGTAGTTCCATTTTAATTAAGAGCCACCACTTCCAAATTCCCTTTCATAAGGACATAGACAAGAGTCACCCAAAGCCTTGGTCTTTATTTCAGTTTTTCCCTTTAAATTATTGCATGAGCAATTCTAACCCTGGAGTTCTGTAAAATAACTTTGCAATGGAGCACTTTAACTAACAATAGCTATAAAAACTAAAAGTGTGCGTTTCCATAGACATATACTTTCATATATGTACAAGAGTATATATGTGTGTGTGTATATATATGTATAAGAATATATAGTATTGAGACTTATTTTTCTGAGATATAATAAGCTCTAAATAGAACCCTAGCATTCTGAAAGAGGTCACAGATTCTGTTAACTAGATCATTTGCTAGTCACAGTACAGACAATTCTTTCCATAGAAAATGATTTCAACATTATTCTATAAGAGTGGAGAGGATAGATAATTTAAATATTATACCCATACTATTTAAACACAGATTTAAATAATATATAAATACATATCTAAATAATATACACACACATGTGCATCTATCATGTATATATGTGTATATATTATTTGTAAACTCTGCCTAGGAGATCAATTCATGTAGTATATGAAATTTTTAATATATCAATACTTGGTGGGTGGGGAGACAACTAACCTTAAGATATCAAGATGATCTCAGACCAATTTATTCAATTGCTTAGCAAGTTTTCACCATATAAGTGGGCACATTTTGTATTTTAGTATGTTTATAAATAGATGTGTATATATAGTACTACATCTAATATATCTAATGAAATATTGGTGATGTAAGACTTTGATTTGGAAAAGACTGTGCAATGTGATATGTTTTGTTTTGTTTTTAATTTTTTTTTTTTTTGTAGTTTTTGACCAGGGCTGGGTTTGAACCCACCACCTCTGGTATATGGGACCAGATCCCTACTCCTTTGAGCCACAGGTGCCGCCCAATGTGGTATGTTTATAGTTGGGAAAATCAAGACACGTTCTTGTCAGCTGAGATTCTGTTTATCTTTCTGTTGTCAAGAGTTATGATCTGTGATCTATTATGGATCTTTCTCCATGACCTTCTTGACCAAGACTAGTCCAACTTTAAAAGAAAAAATTTAAAAATGCAACATCCCTTATAAAGTTCACGCTTCACATCATTTCTTTATAAGCCCTCGTTATAGATAAAGGCAGGTCATTTTGTTTCAAACCAACCCCTGACTAGCGGTGATTACTGCTGTGCTACGAGAATATTAATTTGGGAACTTTCTCATTGTCCTTCCCTTTTGCAAACACAGGCTAATGTTTGACTTTTTGTTATGAGACACATTTAATTTGTTCTGTATAAGGGAAACAATAGTGATATTAGCGTGGCTTTACAATGACATAATACTAGAGCGAGCGATTCCAGATAAAAGCCTGCGTTTTTGTCATTATTAAACGCAGAGTTTCATTTTGGCTGTGGGTGATAATAGTGCTAGAATGTCACTTAAAGGGATGGTGAACGTGAGCGGGATTCTGCTTATGAATATTGGTGCATATCCTCCTGTAGCCCAACACACACATGAATCGGTGGAGGACGGTAAAAGCAGTTTACCTAATGAGTCATCACACAGGCCCTGCTTTGTTCCAGGGCAGGCAGAGCCGCTCATTAATTTGGATGCTAACGATGCTCCAGTGGTAAACACAAAGGCTGGGAACCTCGTGCACCCAAGGAGACGCTTTAAAGGGCTCACTTGGTGAAAACATCTGCAGTGCCTATTTTAAATTAAGGCCTCCAAATTACATCTTTGATGAAAGTAAGAGACTCATTGCACAGTAAACTAAAGGGGCATGGGCCTCACAGGGAAGGCACATTAAAGAGGAAAAAAAAATAAAAACGAGACAAACTGGAAATAACAAGAGAGAAAGGAAAGGAGGATCAATGGTGAAATAGAGAATGGAGGACATTCGCAAGTATCTGCGGAGTCCAGCTGAATCAGTGCTAACGTCTCAGAGATTGGAGAGATGTCATGAGAAACCCACGCATTGTGCAATCTTTCCGTTGCCAAAAAAGTTAGAAATCCAAGGTATGGAAAAATATACACGCTAAGTGTCCGCCAAGGTGGCGTTTCCCTGTGAGCTGACGCTTCTGCCTCTGGAAATGTAAGGTTTGCCTTCCTTCCAACACAAGACCAAAAGCTGAAGCAAGTCTAGTTCTTTTCACAGTGCAATAGATGGAATTCAAAGAGGATGCCTGTGATTGCAACTTCTGGGAAACACTGCATTAAAGTAAAGCAGACTCAGTTCCTGTGCGACTTCTCGGGGCCTTCCACATGCTAATAAGCTCCACCTACTTTCAAGGTGGGAAAGCCCGTATGTGCCATCTAGGAAGAAAGTAGATGGAGGCTCCCTCCATTCAGAGCATGGGCAGTGAGATAGACTGCGCTTCCTTAAGCTGACTTTAGAAAAGGTTGAATTAGACATTTTAGCTAAGACACCTAATGACATATTTTTAAAAATCAAACTATTTTAAAAGCCAAAAAAAAAAAATTTTAAAAACACACCTGACAAAAAGTTACTTAAGGATTAGTTTGGGAATTTGTTTTATAGCGTTTGGTGGAGTTTAGCAGCAACTTTAAACTTGATCAGAAACTTATTTCTACAGTGTCAGTATTTGTCTTTTCTGCATGTCAGTATCTTTTGTTTAATGCATGAAACAAAATCACTCAGAAGTTCAGCACTACCAGTGGCTATAAAAGATTCAGATACTACAGCTTAGAAGGGCAGACAAAAATTTGTGAATAAAAACCTGAGTGATAATGGGGACCTGCTAAGAGACTCATGAAGACAGGGCACTGTGGTTTGACTGACTTACTAATTAAGTGAGATAATGTATTAAAATGGCTTAACATTGCGCTTGGCACTTGATCAACACCCAACAGTAGTAATTACTTACATACGGTATTGATATTCTTATGTCACACACCAAATAAAAGAATGGGGCTTCTAAAAGTGTAGAAGTGAACTCCTAAAAATAAGGGGAGGGAATGAACAGGTAATCCCCTACACCCAGCCACAAAATACAGGTAGCAGAATGAGCTTGTTCTTAACCTAATCTAATCTAACCCAGCCTCTCCCAGTGGCTCTAATCTAATCTCATCTAATCAACTGAAATAGTTTGGCATTTGTTATAAGTCAGCCAAGCTCACCAGTGGCTCCACACAGACTTTGTCAAAGTCATCTCTCTGTACCATGAAAACATTGGTTTAATTATTTCCCCACTGTAGTCGGGAGATCCAGTATCGCAACCTTTCCCCTGGTACTAACTTGCTACTTGATCTTGAATAAGTATCACCAACTACTCTGTGATGGTTTGAATGTGCCCCTTCCAAAACTCGTGTTGAAACTTAACCCCCCCCCCGCCAACGTGGTGGTGGTTTTGAGAGGTGGGGAAGTGATTAAATCATGAGGGCACTGCCCTTGTGAATGGTTTGTGCCTTATGGAAAAGACTGGAAGGAACTTAACTGTGCCATCTCATCTAGAGGCACAGTCCCTTGCTACTCACATTTCTCCGTACAATCGGTTGAATGATATGCCTTCAAAAATCCTTAACCCCAGTCCTTCAGAATTTAATTTTACCATATGTGTAAATAGGGTCTTTATAGAGGTAATCAGGTTACATAAAATGAGGTCATTAGGCTGGGTTTTAATAAAAAGAAAACTGATGTCCTTATAAAAAGAGGAAATTTGGACACAAATACAGACAGGCACAGATGAAAGATAATTTGAAGACAGATAAAGAGAAACCAGCCACAGCACTTGGTAATGCATCCAAGAGCTGAGATACACCAAAGATTGCCAGCAAATGCCAGAAGCTACGAGAAACAAAACAGGGATTCTTCGCTCAAGCAGGCAAAAGAGTATGGCCCTGCTTACCACCATCTGCTAGCCTCCAGAATCCTAAGACAATAAATTTTTGTTTTTTTAAGACACTCATGTTATGGCGCTTGGTTACAAGAGCCCCAGGAACTAACACTATGTTGGCGGTTTCTTAACAGCACTGTAATTATTAATTCGGTTTACTGTTATAGGCCATTTTCCACGCTAGAATACAAATTTCCCAGGAGGCAAGGATCTACCAGACATGAAGATCCTTACCATACTTGCGATACACATTCCATACTATGTGTTACCTGGTTCTGGGCAATGCCTAACAAAGAGCTAGTACTCAAAATATGTACAATAAATTAAGAAATGGTAGAATTAAATGGAAACAGTAATGAAGTCTTAAGGACAGTGATCAAGGACACCTCTAACATTACCTTCTGCTTTCTTTGCTTACTTCATTGCTTTCTGCTTCTCTAAGTATCCCTCTAACACAATCCTTCTGAGCAGTACAATTCAGCATGTGACTATCGGTAAAGATCTATGGATTACTACAGACACAAAAGCTCAGGGGATCTCAGCGCCTACGTGATCATTCCTCAGAAAGAGAGGAAAAGCAAAAGATCCTTTAAAGAGGAAACAAAGTACAATTAGAAATTACTCTCTGCCCCCAGCTCATGTAGGTTTTGTGGTTTGGGTCAGTTATAGACGATGGGGAACTTGATCACAGGTATTTCTAATCTAAGGCATAAACACACAGATTGGTAAAGTGTCAAGTGTGAGGCAATAAAATATTAGCGTTGAAAACATAGATGATGGAGGCAGAGAACCCAAAGATCAAACCCCCTTAACTCACAAACTGTGATCTCATAGAATTGATGTTATTTTGTAAGATCCAGTTTTCTTGATTTCACCCAAAATGAGGACTAATAGGATCTACCCTAAAACTTTGATGGGAAGATTAAGAGATGATGCTTGAATAGTGTTAGCACACTGCGTGGAACACAGCTAAAAGGCAGCCAGTGCTAGGTACCATCATAATTTTGTTATTTCAAGAGTCTGTTGGTCACAGAATTCACGGTCGATACTGATGCCCTTTGTGGCACATGAGGAATACACATTTCAAATTAATTCCTTAGGTCACATATAAAAAATATTGCAGACACACCAAGTAAACCCATTTTTATTTTCATTGGCCTTGACTGTCGTACTAGAATTCATTGATTTAAATGAAATTGAAGATTTGGAGTCACTTTCAAATGTAGAATCCAAATCCCCAGAGTTGTTGTAATCCCAGTATAACTAATTTATCCTAGAATCCTAAAGAAATAGGAAAGATGCCTTTACAATACTGCCATTCAAGCCTGTTAGAAGGCTATGAACAATGACAATTCATGACTAATCTGAGCGGGGTACTGTCTCAATACCATGAGCATGTGTGTATTAACTTTTTCTGCATGGGATAATATTTCTGAGGCAGCCACAGGAATAGGTCCATGTTTGTGTATATTTAGTTTAGTTCCTCCACCATAACCATGACAACAGCATAGTAATTGATCATTCCTATTACATCATCTGACAGTGTAGTTCATGGAGACCAAGGAAAAAGTACAAGAGTAATAACAACCGCCAGTAGATTTTTTTATTGTATCATAGCTTAGAAAGTATTTCCCTTCTAATTATCTCACTTGCTCTTCTTCAGGGATAGGTCAAATAATTAGAAGTAATGTTGCTATTTCAAAATCGAAGGAACTGAGGCCAGTGGTTTGGTTAAAGTCAAGAGCTGATCTGTAATAAGAATGGCACTAAATCTACAAATTCCAACATCACGTCTCCTTTCCTTCCACTGTAACTTACAAAGCACGATGGACAGATTGACGACCATGAGTCCATCTTGCTCTCCTGTTATCAGGTGATTTCAGTTTTTCAGCTCTCAAAACATCACCTCTTGCCTGCGTTGCTTACTGACGTCCTAAAGCAGTGGCCGCACAACAGATTTGATTATGTTAAACATTCCTGGTGTGGTTTACCCATAAAACAACGGCACTTACTAAATTCACCACTACATGGAAATTCATAGCGTAGAGTTGTCTAGATAATCGGAATGATTTCAAAGTTTGTAGCAAAATTGGCAAAAAGGGGTGAATGGTTGCTTTGATTCCTTTCATTCAACACCCAGGCTTCCCAGTGAACAAGAGAACCAGACCGCCTTGTCTCTGGGAAATCCTCCATTTTATGATACCTGAATTCTTCTACCCAAACGAAAACACTGTCGCAAGCCTGAAGGACAGTGCACAAAGAGACAGAATTCAAGATCAGAACCTCCTCTCTGAGGGAATGTGGCAGACTGCCTCATCAAGGCAGCCCCAAACTCAACAGCAAGCTGTTCCTCTGCAGAGTAACAACTGTCTCTTACCATTTGGACCTGGACGGTCTGAGCCTTCATGGAGCTTCATACATCCTACATATCTAGGCCGGCTTGCCCTTGATGGGCTTCAGGAAGCCACCTGATCCCAAGCTGCACGGCTATTCCTTAGAGCCTCCAGAATGTGAGCACCGCCTGGATAGATTCACAGCCTGCCGCCTTCCAGCCCTGACAATGTGCTCTCTTCTCTGTTTTACATGCCCTTATCTTGTTTCCCCAAACACATTCCTAAGTCATTTGATTCTTTTTTAACTCTCCCGAATTCCCACCCTGTTACTGTCCTCGATAGGGATTCAGCTCCTGTGTGAAATGTCCTGAGCTAGACTCTGGGGCTCTATGGGTGACAGATAAAGAAGGCTTGACTCTCAGAGATCCCAAGGCCATCACAGAGACCCTCTCCTTCAGGGTTTATATCGATAGGACACAAAAGCTACACCAAAGATACAAATACATTATTGGAGGTAGAATAATTGACAAGATATTCCCTGGTAGAGCAGGAGGATGGGGTATTTCAGTGAGAACAATATGACCACCTTCACCCAGTTTCGAAGAGGAGGTCTGGCATGTTTTCAGAATGTCAAGTGGCACGATCAGACTGCGCATAAAGGACGGAGACAGAACAGGGCGGTGTTCCATAGTGACAGGGACCTGAGTGCTTTCAGATGGTCTCCCGTGCCACACTGTAGGCTCGCTGAGTGCAGGGACAATAGGTTTTCTTCAGGGCTTTATTATCAGCATTCAGAACAGAGTCTGGCACAGGGTGGCTGTTTAGAAAACTTTTTCTTTAAGAAACATTTTAAAACAAAATAATTAAGTGAATGAATGACAGAGAGTTAAAGAGAGCTGTGCATGATATTCAAACAAGGATATAAAATGATTCGATTAGTGTTTTAAAAGACAACACTGTGCCCTTAATTCTGTGCTTTTACCTTAAAGAATATTCTTTTCATAACATATAATTGATTATTTAATATACATCCTCAGTTTTGGCCATTGTCCTGCCATCGTTTTCTTTTCTTTTTTTTCCCTCAAGAAAACAAGGCTATTGACTTAAAATGTAAGTTGGATCAGAACCCTCGTAGCGAAACCCACCATTGGCTGCCCATCTCACTCAGGCTATAAGCTAAAGTTCTTCCGAAGGCCTGAAAATCTTGTATCATTGCTGTCTTTTACTTTATCTTCAGCTCTGATTTCTCTCCGTCACTATTTCCCTTCCAGCCACACTTAACTCTTTGGGACTCCATGAATAAACCAGGCACACCCCTGACTATTCTCTCTGCTTGGAACCACCTTCCCCTAGACACCGGCAGGACTCACATCCTCCTCCCTCTCAGGTCTTCGCTCAAATGTCACTTTCCCATAAGTCCTTTCCCAAACAATTTGTTCAAAATTTTATACTTTATCTTCTCCCACTGTCATTTCACCTTACCCACCTCCAGTTTTTATCGTTATACAGCACAACTGAACCACAGTCTATAATTTACTTTCTTTTCGGGCTATTGTTTGTTTTCCATTTTCTCTCACTTAACAAAAACCGAGATATTTGTCTGTATGTTTCCCCATGCACTGATATTACAAGTGTCTATGACTAGGATGAATTGAGCCTGGCACACAGTAGGTACTTTAAGGATGGTTGTTAAATTTCATTGACTGTGGCTCGGCGCCTGTGGCTCAATCAGCTAAGGTGCCAGCCACATACACCTAAGGTGGTGGGTTCGCATCCCCAGCCCGGGCCCGCCAAACAACAATAATGGCTGCAACCAAAAAATGGCCGGGCGTTGTGGTGGGCGCCTGTGGTCCCAGCTACTTGGGAGGCAGAGGCAGGAGACTCGCTTGAGCCCAGAAGTTGGAGGTTGCTATGAGCTGTGATGCCATGGCACTCTACCCAGGAGGATAGCTTGAGGCTCTGTCACAGAAAAAAAAAAAAGAAAAAGAAAAATTTCATTGACTGCTTAGCTATTTGAATAAAGACTTGGGTTTTGGCAAATATATAATAGTAGGTGGTATATATGGCTTGCCTAGTTTTCACAGTGGTAGTTAAAAATGAATGTTATGATAAATGGGCAGATCCCCCCCAAATAAAAGGTTCTATATGCTTGTAAGTTAGTATGTGATTAGTCACGTCAATGGTGCGGGTCCAGTAGTCTGCTAAGTCAGCTTATTGCCATCAGGAGGCTGTGATCGTCAATGGCAGGAAAAGAAGAGAGAGTAAAAGAAAGGGAGCTCCCTGAGAGTCTGGAGATGAAAACCCACTGACTTGGGAAACACATGTGGGAGACGGCTAGGTATGGCGGTTCTGCCCACCTGAGCTGGGAACTTACAGAAGGTGGATGGATGAGCAGTTGGGAGATGCTGAGCACAGTGGGAAGGCAGCGTGGAGACGCCCCACCAGAACCAGAGGGAAACAAGGGTGACGACACCCAGACACTGCGAAACCGCAGCTGCTGGGAACCCACAGGAGTAGACACGTCCATTTGCTGCTCGAGGTGACGGTGAGGTAGAAAAGTTACAGATTCTATCCAGGATTCATTACTTCATTCTGAAACTGCTATCTGGCCACATGCAAACATTGAATTGCCCCACAGGTTTTACGTTTGCCTCCCTGGATCCACTCTCTCTGCCTTCTCCACCCTGGAGGGACAGGTCCTTTGCCCTCTAGATTTACTTTACCCCAGGGGGACAGGGGCAGAGGACTGGAGAAAGGGAGGAGGACACGTCATATAGTCCCCTGGGTCCCTCCCTGCGGGGTCTGCTGGGCTCTCTGTGATCTGCTCTGAAGGCCCCCTTCTCTGCATAATTCTCTCCTTCTGGCTACCGGCTGCCTTTCACTCCCTCTGTCTCTCCAGGCTTCAGAGTACCGATACCTCTGCTCTTTCTAACCCCAGGTTCCTTAAGGCATCAACCCTTGTCTTTCACCAAACCACTCACAATTTTGAAAAGCTGTCCCTTTCTTAAGCCTTTTTTGAATCAGAGTAAATCTGAATGTGCTAGCTGTTGAGTTCCCTGTTGTGGCCTCTGAAACATATACATTGAGACTTAAGTTTTTTTCACATCAAGGAAAGTAAAAATAATAACATACACACACACCCCAGAGCCATGGTGACCATTAAACTGAGCAACTCTTGTAAAACATATAGCAAAGTCGTCCTGGAAGAACTCATGCACACAGTATGAGTCTGGGGGCTTGTTTGGCTTGTAACTTAGCACAGTGTGCTGTGAGCACCGGCTTACTTGGTCTCCTCCCTGGAGACTGAACAGAGCTCAAAGGCAGGGCCAGAGGCACAAAGATCAGGACCTGTGCCTCCAGCAGGTGCCCTGGAAATGTCAGTTTAATGATCACCGAGAGAACACAGCACGTCAGCAGCAGAGAAAAGACGGGAGAGAAGAACGATGTATCCCCAGGTAAAAGTAAAACATGCAGCCTCATAATCGGAAGATGAAGATGTTATAATTAAATACAGGAACTGAATAAGAAAAGACTACTTTGGTCTTTTTAGTCACATGTAGCTAGTGATAACATTAAGAGGCTCTGCCTCCCTCTGCGCACACGTGTGTGTAGATGATAGCTAGATGGATAGAAGGATAGATAGATAAATAGATAGATGTCACAAACTCAATCAGTTGTTGTTTGATACAGAAATAACAGGGGCAGTCTAGAGATGAACTGTATCCAATTAAATACCAATTCACCATCAAGTACCTAAAATCTGAAAAAATACTTAACAACTAGTAAAAGAATGATTAAATTCAAAGAGACCTTGATTTCTAAAACTCAATATTTAAAACTTGATTCTTTTATATAGGGTCCAAATAGCATTAATTGTCAAATTAGCAAAGGTATTATTTCCTTTTCCTTTTTTTTTTTCTTTTAAGACACAGTCTCACTCTGTCACCCTGGATAGAGTGCCCTAGTGTCATAGCTCATAGCAACCTCATACTCTCAGTCTCAAGTAGCTTCTTGCTTCAGCTTCCCAAGTAGCTAGGACTGTAGGTACCTGTCACAACACCAACTAGTTTTTCTATTTTTTAGAGATGGGGTCTTGTTCTTGCTCAGGCTTGTCTCCAGCTTCTGAGCTCAAGCAATCCAGCTGCCTTGGCCTCCCAGAGTGCTAGGATTACAGGTATGAACCACCTCATCCAGCCAGGTATTATTTCCCATGTAATTGCGGGTTTTTTTGCAACTAAAAATCATATAACACAAATTTATTCATATCAGCACATGTGGGGAAATGGAAAGGCATCTTTTTTTGTTTTAATTTGAAAATAAGATGATGAATAACTTGATACAATGATAAGCTCAGCAATTTCTACCTTTAGTTTTGAAGCAGACATAGAAATTTTGGAAAACTCTTCCTACTTTACCTTTAGTTTTGAAGCAGACATGGACATTTTGGAAAACTCTTCCTACCGTTGTCCTCTCCCTGTTAGATCCTCTGCTCTGTAGTATGAGGGGGCATCTGTTGAGTGGGAGGGATTCTGGCAGCATCACCAGAAGTCTGTTCTATGTGACATGAACCAAATCAACAGACCTGAGGCACTACATGAAAGAGCTCTTTTCTGGCGACGATTTCCTCCTGGAATAAAGCCAGCCCCAATTTGATCTCATCTCTCTGTTGTTCTCCTGTTTACTCTTACTTGGAGGATTTCTCCCTTATGTCTGTCTCTGCACCTCTGCTGACCAACAGGTGGACACTTGGCAGGAATGACTTGTTTTCCTAGTGAACTTCTAGAGCATACGGAGGCACCTGCCTGCATCCCTAAGTGTACGTTGCATGCTTGCTGTAGCATATAGGTACGTACTGGGGTATCCCTTTCAGTGGAAATGACATGCTACAATTCTCCTAAAATCTCCACAGCTTCAGCAGCTGAAGAATTGGGCTGGATGAGGCCTGGACAGACAGCCTCTTTCCTGTGACTGTGACACCAGCAGCACAAAAGTCCATTTACGGCACCTGCCAGGGATAAGAGGTCGAGTCCTGCTGAAGGACAGACTTACCCTGGATGGACTTGGGCTTGAGATCTCCTTCTGCCATTGCTCCCTGTGCAGCCTTAAGCAAGTTGCTACATCCCCCTAAACTTCCTTTCAAAACATATATAGTTAAAGTACCTATGACACCAGGCACTGTGGCTTACACCTGTAATCCTAGCACTCTGGGAGGCCATGGCGGGTGGATTGCCTGAGCTCAGAAGTTTGAAACAACCTGAGCAAGAGCAAGACCCTGTTTCTACTAAAACATCCAAAATTAGCAAGGCTTTGTGGCAGGAGCCTGTCGTCCCAGCTACTCAGGAGACTGAGGCAAGAAAATCGCTTGAACCCAAGAGTTTGAAGTTGCTGTGATGCCACGGCACTGTACTGAAGGCAACAAAGTGAGACCTTGTCTCAAAAATAGATAAATAAATAAATAAAATACCTACGTCACAATATTTTTGAGGAGTAAATAATATACTTGATGTGAAAGGGACATACTAAATAAAGAAAAAGAATAGCATAGAAAAGAAAGAAGATAAACAAGGAAAAAGAAAAAATCAATCATGAGAGGAGTCAGAGGGATAAAGGGATGGAGAGAGGGAAGGAGGGAGGAAGGACAAGTGAAAAGGAGGTGAGGAAAAACTCACTCTCCTGCTATTGAACAGGAACACTGTCGAAGGGAACTTACTCCTGGTTTGTGGTTGTTTTACAGAATACTCTATTCACTCTGAACAAATAGCATGAGTCTTTTAATGCCGGCTTCGCCTCTACCTGAAAAAGACAATTATAGCATCTCCTTCAGTCATTTCTTGGTAGTCACTGGGAGCAGAAAAGCAAGAGGCCTCTATCTCCTTTTCCCGAATACTTGTAACCTTTTATCTGCAATTCCCAAATGAGATTTGTCATCTCTACCTTGAATTTTTCAGGATTGTGTACGTGTCTTATCGTGTCTCCTTAGACTACACACTTCCTCAATGGCAGGTTTCTTTCTGATTCACATCTCTGTCCTCCACGATGTGTCTGACAGGATATCTTTAGTAAGGTAATGGGTCTATAAATAAGCAAGCAAACACAAGTTAAGGATCGAACTAAGAGGTTTCTGGAGCCAGGGAGTGATGGATGGTGGGAACCAGCAAGAAGGTCAGAAGCAAAGTTCCCTAATTTGCTGGTTCACACAACAGAGAAATAGGTTTGCCATAGGAGAAGGAAAGAAAGAAGGAATAAAGGAAGAAGAAATAAAGGGAGAAAAAGGAAAGGAGGGGAGTGGAGGAGGGAGAAGAGGAACAAGGCAGAGTCCATACTAGATGCGTTTGGACTATGTAGAGAAAGCAGGTTTAGCCTATTCTGTGATTATAGTATTTCCTCCCCAGACCTGTTAGTTTGCTTGTATTAATATTCCCACCAAGGGGAGGTATGCACACATACAAAATGTAGTTGAACACGTAGTTTTAAATCTAGACACCCTGGAACAGTAGACCTGACGATAATAATCTGGAAAATGCCTTTTGAGTAATATTTTAAGATTTGTTTTGTAAGCCTGAAAAGAAATGGCCAACCTGAAAAATACTCCCCCTGTGCCTCAACCTAATATGTTTTATTACCAATTACCTTTTTCTTTAGGAGGAGATCAACATAAAGTCCTTCTTCCCTCCCATCTTCCTCCCCTCCTTTTCCGTATTTGAGAGTGCCACACACAACACTAATATTTCCTTGAGAGGAAGAAGAGTTAAGAGGAAAGAAAGAGAGGAAGGAAAAGAAAAAAAAAAGGATCATATTGCAAATTTTTTCACCTTTGTGAATTTGAAGTTAAAAGTCAGTACCTCACCTATACTTCCCTCAGAGGTAAATGCAAATAATTCTCTCATTTAGGTTCCCATGGACTTAACCTCTAGTTCTCAGTCAGGCTTATGGGGTCAGCTACAAACCTGGGGAAATGAGGTCAGGGTAGGATTCACATTCAGTAAGGGCCGTGTGCCGTGTGACAGACCGCTCAGGTAGAGGACGATCTTGGATCTTGCACAGAGCTGAAGCAAAACAGGACGTGCAATGTCACTCCACACCGTCTGAGCGCTAGGCTAGTTCGGCTTCATTTGATAGCAACAGACCAAGATAATGTGGGTAATTGAATAGTTAGCAAATCCATTTCTGGTCCATTCTTACCCAACCATGAGGAGAGAGCTTAATAGGGAGGCAGATGAGAAAGCCAGGACAGCACTTCAATGAACAATAGGAGAGGGAAGGGAGGGAAATGAGGCTTGGCCCATTAGGGCCAGAGCTGTTTCCCCAAGCACAGCCCCGCCCAGGACTCAGATTCCACTGGTCCCTTTAGATGGCCTCTGGCAGCCTATTCCTTCTCCCCTCAGATCTCCAAGGGGTGGACAAGAAGTAAGAGTGATTGAATATTCATTAATACTCATTAATATTCATTAACGTGGGGAAATATAATCAGAAGTCCCATCACTGATGCTCTCCCTCTCTCTGACTAGAAAGGCCCCAAGTCAGAGGGAGGTAAACCCAAACATCCAAATTTATTTCTGTCTATTAATTTGAAGGCACTTAGAATATACTCTCTAAGGTAATAAGTAAAAAAGTATTAATAATAATATTAATTACAATTTATGAAATACTCTGCTAAGCATGTTACTTTGCTCAGTCTTATTTAATTTAATCCTCATAACACTATTACAAGATGGATATTATTATGCTCATTTTCCCAAACTATGCCTCTCTCTTCTCCCCACTGCCCTTGCCCATCTGGGCTAAACCCTGGGATTTAAATCTCGCACACCACCCTTGCCCTTAGTACCAGAGGAAACAAAGAAAGCATGACCTTTGGGTTCTTCCAGGAACCATAAAAAGATTTACTCTACTAAATTTCTGCCTCTCTTTATCGTCTCAACTTAAGAACTCAGTTCCTTACTTAATGAAGATATTTTAAAAAATGACACAGAACAACTAATTTTTAAATGTTATTTTAGAATTTTACAAAGCCCCCCAAAGTATAAAAATCATTCTGATTGCAAGAAAAATGCTGAATGGCAATGTTTAGTTGAGGAAAAATAAAAGATGAACAGCAACATTTGCATATTATGCATAGACACAAACACACGTGAATATACACAAGCATATACAATATATAATACCTGAAATGAGGCTTGGCACCTGTGGCTCAATCGGCTAAGGCGCCAGCCACATACACCTAAGGTGGCGGGTTCAAATCCCCAGCCCGGGCCCACCAAACAACAATGATGGCTGCAACCAAAAAATGGCCGGGTGTTGTGGCAGGCGCCTGTGGTCCCAGCTACTTGGGAGGCTGAGGCAGGAGACTCGCTTGAGCCCAGGAGTTGGAGGTTGCTA
>CAUYQV010017868.1:0-10390 GCA_963574575.1 Galagoides demidoff
TCTTAGGCTATTTGGTTATAGCTTTCATATAAAAGGTATAAATTAGTTTCATAATAGGGGTGTGTACATTGGATACTTTTTCCTCCATTCTTGTGATACTTTGCTCAGAAGAACATTCTCCAGCTCCATCCATGTGATGGCTGCGTAGTATTCCATGGTGTACATATACCACAGTTTGTTGATCCATTTGTGGATGGAGGGGCACTTGGGCTTCTTCCATGACCTGGCAATTATGAATTGGGCTGCAATGAACATTCTGATACAAGTGAAACTCTCTAAGAGTAGAATCAGAATGTTTTAAAACAATAACTGAGAAAATGACATGAAGGCTGTGTTGATCAGTTTGATGGAAGTATTTTGGATTGCATATGAAAACCCCACACTGTACCCCAGAAGTCCATTAATATTGAATGTTACCATTCAATTAAAAAAATAATAAAAATAAAAATAACAGTTGTTATAATAAGATAAATAATAGAAAGGGTATTTAGGCATTTGGCTCAGGCCAATGTTTACAAGAGCATGGTGCTAGAATCTGACTGATGTTAACTTCAGGCTAACTCTACTTAGCTTGGCAAAGGGTTGCCTGATAAAATGCAGGACATCTTGTTAAATTTGAATTTAAGATAAATAAGGTTTTGGATACTCCACACAATATTCATGGCATAATTACAATAAAATATTACTCATAATTCATCTGAAATTTCATATTGAACTGGGAGTCCCATACTTTTTGCTAAAACTGACAACTCCAGTGACTTCTGATCATGCTTGTTACCTGCAAACTGGTGAAAATAGCACCTTCGTCTTTGGATATACATATAACGGACCTTACCCACGTTAAGACCTTAATTTACTTTCCGAATCAGGATACTTAAGCAGAGGCGTATGTTACAATTCAGGGACAGTGGCCCCGGGCACACCAAAATAAGGTTCATCTTATAGAAGGTTATCTATAAGAGTGCAGAGAAAGTTCATTACAACTCTGTACAAACTTGTGAAGTGAACTGCGGTGAAAGATTTGTAAATGTGCCTCCCAAGTAACAGCACCAAGGAGCAGAAACCACATGCCAGCGCGCTGTACAAACTTCCCCAGTTTCCATCGGAAAAGCGATGGCTGAGCCTCTGCGCAAGCGCACAAGGACGCCTGTGTCTCCGCGCGCGGCCCCGCCCCACCAGAGTGTCACGTGGGCGGATCCGCCGGGCCTTGTCACGTGACCCAGACCCCAGCTTCACACAGGGATGGAGCCGGAAGAGGGGACGCCCTTGTGGCGGCTGCAGAAGCTGCCAGCCGAGCTGGGCCCACAGGTGAGGTGCGCGCAGGCGGCCGGAGCTCCGGCGCTGCCTGGGGCGCGGGTCGGGCAGGCTGCGACCCGGACACCTGCGCGGGCTCCCCAGGAAGGGCGGGGCCGGGACTGCGCGGATGGGGGCCCCGGCCTCCCCGGGAGTTTCGGAGGGCTTAGCTCCGGACTCCACCGAAGAGTTGCTGCTCCAGCGACTTTGCGCGTAGAAGCGCCCGGCCCGCACCCCTAGGGGCCGCCCACCTGCTCCCAAGCCCAGCCCAGGACCCAGAGACCCTGGTCTGGGGAGTGGAGTCGCCACTTAGTCTTTGAAAGTTGCCAACGTGAGACGTTTCATTCATTCGGTACGCACACGCCTCCCAAACGCTCCCTAGGCACCTGGCGCGGTGCTGGGTGCTGGCGCCGGAGTCCGGGGTGACCTAGAGCGAAGCCAACCCTGCCCCCTTGAGGGCGGCAGAAAGAAACGTTGGACGCGTTTCTAAGGAAGCGATTCAACAGGCGACTTTAGTTAGGATGATCTCAAGAGGTGACATATCCATTTACAACAGGCTGATGAGGATCAAGAACAAGCCAGGTTCTCACTGAGTCTACCATACGTAGAGCGCCCTGATGGGTGGAGGTGAAATGGTGAGCGAGACACAGACTGTCCTGCTTAAGTATCTTGTAACTTGCAGCCTTCCATTTATTTACAGTGGGGAGGTGTGGGGGAGACAGAAAGGAGTTCATTACTGACAGAATCAAGACAAAAACACCTTCACTCTTTTCTCTAGTTTTTCACGAAAGGAAACTGAAACGTTGCCCAGAGTTGTCCAGCCACTCAGTAGCAACCTGGAACCTGGCGTTGTAGCGTCGTTTATGGGCCTTCTGGTGCTGTCTTCATTCTGCCCGCTTCTTAGATGAGGCCCGTAACCTTTACCATCATGTATGTTGATGGCTTCTAAATCTCTGCATCCAGCCAAAGTCCTTTTTGGCTATCGGATATGACCGTGGCTGAGCTCCTCTTCCTTCCCAACTGTGGCCCTACCCCTGCCGTAGCCTCGTATTCTGTTGTGGCCTCTTGGCCTTTACCTAGTCACTCCACCTAAAATCTGAGTTCCCTCCTTATTCTCACATCTCTTCTGCCTCTTTACTGCCTCCATTTTGAGTGTCCTCAGCCATTGAGGCCCCCAGAATCTTTTGCTCATCACCTAGAGATGGAGTGCATGTGGGGTGTTTGGTACGGGGGTTGAGGCTTTGGTCTGTTTTCCCCCTTTTTCTCTCCTTACATCTCCAAGCTGTTGGCAAATTTATGGAAGACATAATGCAAATATATGATGAGATTGCTGCCCTGTTAAGCACAGGTTAGGGGCTAGGCTCTTTTCATTGTAGTATACAAGGCCCATTTATGATTTGGCCCCTACCCACCTTTCCAGCCTTGTTTCCTATCACTCTCCCTCACTGCCCAGATTGCCTGTTATTCCCCAATCAGGCAGTGTGATTTTACATTTTCATCCTGTGTATGTACAGTTGCTTGTGATGAGAAATACCCTCCCCTCTCTTGCTGGCCTGGCCTTTTAAGACTTAGCCCTTCCCTTTCCTTCCTCTGTGCTCTGCTGGGAGTGGAGAGTGGATGTGCACATTCCATAAACTTTTATCATAGCTCCTTTCTTTCTAAATTGCAGTTGTTTGTTTGTATCTCTGCTCTTTTCTAATGAACTAAAGCTCTGTTATGGTAGGGCCCTATTTTATGTCTTCTGTTTTCTCTTTTGTAAAGTTGGGAATAATGACAAAACTAACCTCAGAGGGCTGTGGTGAGGAAGAGTGCAAGGGCTGGTTCCTAATTAGGACACCACACATGGTAGCTAGTGTAGTTATTTTTTCTTTGTATTTCATTTCCTTATTTAATAACTTTTATGACATGTTCATTACATAGTTGTGAATGAATACAAAACATACTCCAACAGGATAGCACTTTAATTTTTTTAGTTTGAATTCTGGGTTTTGATTTAGCATGGGAGACAAGAGGCATCTATGTGGAGAGTTCTGAATGAATTTAAAAATTGAGTACTGGTTGATTTAGGGACAAAGTTTGCATACTCTATCAGGCACCATTTGGAAGTGTGTGGTGGGATGTGTGGTGTTACTGGGAAGGAGTTATTACTTGGAGTAGAGTGGAATGTCCCAGAAGAGGAGTCAGAAGACTTGCTGCTTAAGTGTTTTTCCCCTCAGTTATTTGGATTCAGATGCTCCTCTTATAAATTACAAGTATCTGTAAGAAACAGAACCGTGTTAAATGTTTTCCTAGAATGGTACTGGCATAGTAGGCACTTGGTGTATGTTGACGATGTGGATTGTAGAAGAAGTAGAAGTGAATAATAAGAAGAATGACAACAATGGCTTGCAACGTGGAAGGACTTTGTCTGTGCTGGGAACGTGCCGAGTGATTTGCACATGTTCTTATTTAATCCCTACAACAACATGATGAAAATAGATGAGATCCTCAGTTTACACTAGAGGAAACAGAGACACAGAATTTTTGAATAAAACTGGAAAAGAGTGGAACTGGGTTTTATACTAACTAGTTTTGATCCAAAATCCACAGCCCTAATCACCATGTTCAGTGATGTATGTGATGGGATTATCATTGCAGATAATAAGAAAGTGTAGGGAGAAGGAAAAAGGAAAAGGCCCCGAGGCTTTCTCAGAATGTAGAACAAAAGGAGTAAGTATGAATGTGGGGAAAATGAGGCAAGGCAAAGGCTTTATAAGTCTACAGTGAAAGACTTTGACGTAAAAGTCACACCCTTTGGTCACTGGTGTACATACAGTGTCTAAGGATTCTGAGGTGACATTTTAGAATTAACATCTTCCTTTCAGGAAGATTGAAAAAACAATCTTTTTTTCCCCCCAATATATTGTTTTTATAATCTATAAAATTATCTTAGCTTTGGAAGGTAGAGTCAATAATAGAAAGTTTGGGATTTTTATGGAGCTCTTAATTTTTCATTAGTAAGAATAATCTTAAAAGTAGCTACATTTTAACCTCAGGTACTCTTGCAGATAATGTGAACTTCTCTCAACAATGAAATGTTTTTTTTTTTTAAATTATCCTTATTAAGGATATTTATTTCCTTTTTCTCTCCAGCTTCTTCACAAAATAATCGATGGCATTTGTGGCCGAGCTTATCCTCTCTACCAGGATTATCACAGTGTTTGGGAATCTAAAGAATGGATGCATGTTCTAGAAGATATTACCAGATTTTTCAAAACAGTAGTTGGTAAAACTTTATCTGATGAAGAGGTAACTTCACTCTACATTTCAGTACCTTATAATTAATAATGCTCTTTTTTTTTTTGAGTTAGTCTTTAGAGCATTATCTAATACAAGGACCATCATTGGTAAGTCATACATATTCTATAACAATAAAAGCCTCATAATTGTAAGTGGAGAATCTGATAGTGGAAGTTCTGGGGTTTTGTAGTTTTGTTTTTGGCGATTTTGATTATTTTAATTGCCAAACATTTAAAGTATACAAAAGAAAACGGGAAGTTATATAAGCAACCCTACATTCACATTACCAGGATCACACAGGTAACATTTCACTTTGTGTGTTTGCTTAGCGTAGAAAGAAAGCGTTACACAGGTAACTGGTGTAATGCTTATCTCCCAACCTGGATCTGCCACCCTCGCCTCGACGTCACCACTCTTGAAGGTGGTGGCCATGTTTTGCATTCTATATTGTATGTACATTTCACTCTTAAGAAATGTATAGAATTATTTAGGGGAGTTTAAGTGTATGACTTGCAAATGATGACACGGGCCTTTTTAAATTGTTTCAAATACAACATTATGTTTTATACATCAGTGGGTCTAGATCATGTATTTTAATCCCTCATAGTATTTGATGAGAGGAATTAAGTCAGGCTTATTTATTTATTCCCCTCCTGACAAACAGTCATGTAATTGCTTCGTTCATTATTACAAATAAGGCTGCTGCAAACATCTTTATGTGCGTCTCCCTGTGTGTGCTCAGGGTAGACTTCAAGTAAAATTTCATGGCGGTGTGGTCTGCTCTTCCTCTGAATTGCTGTTGCATCTTTGTTGGAAATCACTTGGGCAGACTTGTGTAGGGTGTTCACTTTTTTGAAGAAGTGGAGTTATGTGTTTGTTATATTGACTTGGATGATACTTTAGATACGAGTTCATTGTCAGATATATTTCCAGTGTCTCATATTACACGCCTTACCTTTTTATTTTCTTAATGATGTCTTCTGGTGAACAGATGTTCTGAATTTTAATCAAGCTCAGTTTTTCAATAATTTTTTTGATGACTAAAGCTATTAATTTACTGTTTGGGAATTATTTGTGCCAAAGATATAGAGATACTCGATGTTTTCTTACACAAGCTGGATTGCTTTATCTTTCACATTTATGTGACTGATGCGTTTTGAATTAATATTTGCATATGGCGTGGGGTTCAAGTTCAGATTTCTCCATTTGAATATCCAGTTGATGCAACACCATTTATTGAAGTGACCATCATCCTTACCCCATAAGATTGCTGTGCTGTTGTAAGTCAGACGGCCACATGTGGGTGGGTCTGTATCTGGATTCTTTACTATATTCCATTAGCCTATTTTTAAATATTTGACAATACTATACTCTTAATTACTATGGAATTAAAATTATATTAAGTTTTAATTTAGTTTTAATATCTGATAGTAGGAGACCTTCAGCCTCATGACTCTTTACCTTGGCTATTCTAGGTCTTCTGTATTTTTGTGTAGATTGTAGAATAAGTTTATCAATTTAACCAAAAACCTGGGGGAACTTTGATAATGATAGCACTGAATCTCTAGATCATTTGACGGGAGAATTCACACCTTAACAATATTTAGCTTTCAAATCCATGAACATGGGGCAACCCTCCAGTATAAGTTCAATTTCTCTCTCTAATATTTTGTAGTTTTCACTGCAGAGATCTTACACATATTTCAGTAGATTTATTTCTAAGTAAGTTATGTTTTTAATGTTCTCTGTTTTTTTCAGTTTATTGCTAGTATGTACAAACATAGTTGATCTTTATATATTTATCCTGTGTCTCACAACCTTTCTAAATTTATTTATTTATTTGCCTTTATAAATTTATTTATTTTTAGATTTTTTTTGGGGGGGTGGAGGGACATTGTAGGCAGTCATTTTCTTTTTAAATTTTAACACCTTTAATTTCTTTTTCTTACCTTATTGCACTGGCAGACATCTTCAGTTTTGTTTTTTTTAAAATAGTGATAGAAGATATGTCTGTTCCTAATGTTAGGGAGAAAGTGTTCAGTATTTTATTATTTAGCATGTTAACTCTGTGATTTTATAGATATCCATTATCAGGCGGCGCCTGTGGCTCAATCGGCTAAGGCGCCAGCCACATACACCTAAGGTGGCGGGTTCGAATCCCCAGCCTGGGCCCGCCAAGCAACAATGATGGCTGCAACCAAAAAATGGTCGGGCGTTGTGGCGGGCGCCTCTGGTCCCAGCTACTTGGGAGGCGGAGGCAGGAGACTCGCTTGAGCCCAGGAGTTGGAGGTTGCTATGAGCTGTGATGCCATGGCACTCTACCCAGGGGGATAGCTTGAGGCTCCGTCTCAAAAAAAAAAAAGATACAGAGCTCTGGAAAGCCCCCTTCTCCCTGTTCTTCTCACTACCGTCTTCCTAGGGTGTCTAACCTTATTTACATATGTATGCATATGTATATATATGTATATATGCACATGCATATACATATATGTATGTGTATGTATATGTATATTTATGTATAGATATGTATTTTTGCTGTTGCTGTTTTTGAACTTTACAAATAGAATAATACAGCTGGTTCTTTTATGTCTGCCTTCCTGACTCAACTTTTGCAGTGAAGTTTACCCAGTATGATTGCATGTATGGCAATTCAGTAATTTTCTTTACCTTTACTTTATAAAATTCAATTTTTTATCCAGGCCATAGTTGATGAATATATGAAATAGTTTCTATTTGTTGCCAATTACAAACAGGGCTACTATGAATATTCCTCTGTATGTCTTTTAGAGGATCTAAGAACTCATTTCTGTTGAGTATTTCACCTAACAGTGAAATTGATGAGACAGTGTGCACGGTTCAGCTCTAATATATACTGCCAAAACTTTCAAAGGATTGTATTATTTATTTTGCTGCCCTAGTGTATTTGTTGGCCTTTGTGTTACTCTGAGGGTATTCTTCACCAAAAACCATCCTTTGATGGGTATGGAAGCTTTAATCATGATCAGACGTGAAAACAGAATATGATGATTGAGGAAGAGCTTGTTTCCAAGCGGAGGCTTTGGTGGTAGCAAGTTTGAGATGCTATTCGTTGTTTCCCAAATGCATAAGATAAGAAGTCCCTGCCACCAAATGGAGGACAAAAACAGAGGGGATTGGGGGTTTAGGGGACCTAAACAACAGGAATTGAACAGTAGGAAAGTATCAGCAAAGCCCCTGGAAATTATATAACAGACTGGGTAGATGTTGGTTAAAGTGAGTGTTCCTGATCTTGAAGGTACAAGAGCTTGGTTACAACTCACAGCTTGGTTATTGGCACCAGTGAGATATGTCAGAACAAAAAGGGAGGTGGCCAGTTAAATCACTGACCTTAGGCTGTGGATCATGCTGGATTTCCCTCCTAGGACCGGAAGAACCGAGTGCTATGGTGGAAGCCTGTTGCACTAAGGCTCTACCCAGGGGTCCTCAAACTTTTTAAACAGGGAGCCAGTTCACTGTCCCTCAGACCATTGGAGGGCCAGACTGTGGGCTCCGGGACAAGTCAGCTGCTAAGCGGGACAGGCAACGGCAGCAAAAACACCTGGCGGGCCAGATAAATGTCCTAGGCGGGCTGCATGTGGCCCACGGGCCGTAGTTTGAGGACGCCTGCTAGTCCAATAGTACCTAACCACATAATATGTAAGAGCATAGCCTTAGCACTAGAATCTTAAAATCATAGAATTTGTTCTTCAATTTATTCTTCTCCACAAACACACTCCCTTTCTGACCCTTTCTCACCAACCTCTTCCTATCTGCTTTGATCTCCCACTTCTGTTGGTTGCATTTTGAGACATGCTGCTTGGTTGATGAGCCACCATATTTCCTTGTCTCCTGATTTGCTTTCCATCTTGTTCTCCACCCTCCCCTCTAAAAAGACTAATCAATTCCTATCGGTTAATAAATATGATTGAAGTTCTACTATGTGCCAGGAGATATGTGTCCCGGATTCTTGTAGCTTAGACACAGCTTAGCTTTGGCTAAGGGAAAGGGAGTGGTGTACAAGGCATTGTCTTTGGGAGTGGGAGTTAGTCACAGTAGAAAACAGACTCTGGATGCCTTGAGGAACTTGGTTTCCACAGCCCAGGACCTGACTGCTGGGGAATTAAGTTCCAGAGTCCTGATGGCCAGCACTCTGAAGACCCAAGAGCACCAAAGGGCTGCAAGGCCAGGGAACACGACTTCCCCAGCATTTTTCTCCTTTGATTTTGCTCATTGTTCCCTAAGGAATATAGCACCAAAGGTCAAGGACAATGATTATGACAGCTTTCTCGAGAGAAAAAGATTATTGCAGCTTTGCTCTTTGACTAGTAGAATCCCCCAGTCAGAATTGAGTGGAACTGGGGCTGGTGGATGGGGTTTATGTTCCCCAATACAGGATATCAGACCTATCTGCCCATCTTCAACTCATCAAGAATCTGGATGCAACCCAGAGTGAGAAAAATAAGGGGAGCAGCATTATTTTAAGAGGTTTCATTAACCAAGACATTTCTGGCTATTACATTTTCGAAATTTAAAATTCACTAATAGGCTCGGTGCCTGTGGCTCAATCGGCTAAGGCACCAGCCACGTACACCTAAGGTGGCAGGTTCGAATCCCCAGCCTGGGCCTGCCAAACAACAATGATGGCTGCAACCAAAAAATGGCCGGGCGTTGTGGCGGGCGCCTGTAGTCCCAGCTACTTGGGAGGCTGAGGCAGGAGACTCACTTGAGCCTAGGAGTTGGAGGTTGCTATGAGCTGTGATGCCATGGCACTCTACCCAGGGGAATAGCTTGAGGCTCCATCTCAAAAAAAATAAATAAATAAAATAAAATTCACTAATACATTGCAATTTTAAAAAATGTTAAAAGTTTAAAATAATTAGGTCAAAGAACAGAAATTTAAGTTGAAGGAAAAGGCAATCAGAAGCCAACCGTAGATTTGGAGAAGAGAAATGGCACATGAAGATGCTATAATGTTTCTATATGTGGTTTACTGATACACTTGGGGCATTTTGGTTAATTAGAACCATGGGTTCAAAAGGTGATCAGCTATTCAACTCCATTATGTTATAGGAAACTGTGACCCCCAAAGCATTATAATTACGATGTAGCAAAACCAAAAGTAGATCCACGTTTCTTGATAAATTAGAATTTATCAGCTATCAGTGAGATATACACTTTCCTAAAAAGTACCTTTTTGGCTTAATCTCCACTGTTGAAAACATTTTTTAATGTTTCAGAACATTTCTTATGCTAGGAAAGATGAATACATTTCTTTCAAGGTGTGGAATAAGGGCCTTTTTTTGGATATTAATAATGCTCAGTACAACTGACTCAGTAAAAGATGAAGGAAACTGGGCTAAATCTATATTGATCCAATAACATTATCTGAAATGTTTAAAAAGGTTAATTCCTAATACACATATCATGTTTTGTTTTTATAATGAATATTAAAAATCACGTAACAAGCTGGTATATGTCCTACTTAGTATCTCAAGAATGAAAAAAAAAAATATCCAATGTACTCAGTACTATTATGAAACCAATTTACAATCACTCACACTTTCATATGAAGAATAGATCACAACTATGGCCCAAGATGAAGGAGGGAGGAAGAAAGTCAGATTGAGGGAGGGTGAATGGTGGGATCACACCTATGGTGCCTAATGCAAGGGCACGTGTCGGATCTATGAGTATAGAGTATAAATGTCTTAACACAATAATTAAGTAAATGAGATGAGGTATATATTAACTAGTGTGATGTAAGCGTTCCTAATTCTATATGAAATCAGCACATTGTACC
>CAUYQV010017870.1:0-36945 GCA_963574575.1 Galagoides demidoff
GATGTGTATCGTCTGAGAGACAGTACAAAATGTTTTCGTGGTTGACAATGCCAAAAAATGCCATTGTTCATTAAGTCCAAACAATGGTGGTTGAATTCTAGCAACTGATCAACAATGCGAACTTTGATAAGCAGTTCTCGATAATCAGTTCTCAACAATTATTTGTTATTATTAAAGTTTAACATTATAAAATTAACAAAAATAATATAAAACTCATATCCTGGCGAAATCGCCACATGGCAGCCGAAAACCGTATATTCCCTTCCTATCCTCCCACTGTT
Source organism: Galagoides demidoff (assembly GCA_963574575.1). Classification (NCBI taxonomy): domain Eukaryota; kingdom Metazoa; phylum Chordata; class Mammalia; order Primates; family Galagidae; genus Galagoides; species Galagoides demidoff. The sequence goes on from CAUYQV010017870.1 coordinate 282, forward strand.
CCCTAGATTTTCATGCATTCTTTCTAAGAATTGGGACTTTTTTAAAACACCGTAGGACACAGAACAAATTGTTAAAATCAGGACTGTCCTGCCAAAAGCAGGACAACTGGTCACCTTACTCTCTCAAATGGTTTTCTATTTTCTTATTTTAGCCAAAAAAAAAGCAACCAGCTTTTGATTTCGTTGATCTTCAGTTTTTTCTCTATACTTTATTACTTTCTGCTCCTATTCTTTTAAATTCCTTCCCTTTATATTTATTCTTTGCTAACTTCTTAAGCGATTTATTCATTTGTTTTTGATATTTCTTTAAAAATTACATTCAAGCCTACAAAATATAATTCTAAGAACTGTTTTTGTGGCATCCCCTCCATTTTGACATGTAGCAAATTTATGATCATTCTGGTCTTAAATATGCTGTAATTTCCATGGTGATCTCCTTTTTAATTAATCCACAAATTATTCAGGAGTGCATCTTAGAGTTTCCAAGTGTGTGTATATGACTTATTATGTATTAGTACTTACGTTTATTTATTTATCTTGTTATTTTTTATTGTTGAATTCTCATTTCATGTCAGTGTGGCCCAAGAATGAATGTGGTCTGTGTTATATTTTGATTTTTGGTTTGGGGGTGTTTTAGATTTTCTTTATTACCCATTATATGGTTGATTTTTGAAAGTACTTTTGAAAATAGTCTGTTATATAAAACTCATTATTTTATTTTTTATACTTATGCTTTTTAAAATTAAGTAACCAATCAGTGTCTTATAGAAGTGTGTTATAATCTTCCAATATAATATAGGTTTGGCTATTTTCCTTATGTAATTTAATTTTTGCCTTCTAGATTTCCCAGCTATTTTTTTTAGATGCATATAAGTTCATGGATACTATCTATTCCTTTTATGATTAAGTCATTTTTTTCATTCATGTAATGTCTTTTTCCATAAATTATATTTTGTCTGAAATTGAGATTGCTGTTCTAATTTTTAGGTTTATTATTTGATGATTATTTTCAGGGGAAAAATTTTTCATCTTTGTAGTTTCATCTTGTTCATTTTATTTTATGTGTATTTTCTATAAGAAGACTTTGTGTGATGGTTTGAATGTTGTGTCCCCAAATTTTACCTGTTGGAACCTCATCGCCAGTGTTACAGTATTAGGAGATGGGCCCCCTGAAAGGTGACTAGATCAGAAGAGTAAGATTAGTAAATGAAACCCCAGGCAGCTGCGAGAACGCGGCTAAAAGGCACCATCTATGAACCAAAACGTGAGCTCCACCAGAAATCAAATCTGCTGGTGCCTTGATCTCCGACTTCCTAACCTTCACCCCTGTGAGAAATAAATTTCTGTTCTTGATACCTCTTTAAGGTTTTATCATAGCAGCTTGAATGGACAAAGACACTATGCCTAGAATTTTTTAAAATTTTAACCATACAGTCTCTTTAATTTTGGGGTTTTTTTTTTGTTTTTGTTTTTGTTTTTTTTGAGACAGAGCCTCAAGCTGTCCCCCTGGGTAGAGTGCTATGGCATCACAGCTCACAGCAACCTCCAACTCCTGGGCTCAAGCGAGTCTCCCGCCTCCGCCTCCCAAGTAGCTGGGATCACAGGCGCCCACCACAACGCCCGGCCATTTTTTTTTTTTTTTTTTGGTTGCAGCCATCGTTGTTGTTTGGCAGCCCGGGCTGGGGATTCGAACCCGCCACCTTAGGTGTACGTGGCTGGCGCCCTAGCCGATTGAGCCACAGGCGCCAAGCCCAGTCTCTTTAATTTTTGTAACAAGCTTATTCTATTTTCAAATGTTACAGCGCTGATGGATTTGAAATTATTTCTACCCTCTAAATTTTGATTTTCTATTCACCTTCCTTTATCTTAGTTTCTTTCCTTCTCCCGTTCCATAGTCTATTCCATTAGTGAAACTCTCTATTTTTGGTTTTGAAACTATTGATTTTGTCTTCATTATTTGACTGCTTGCCTTTAGTTACTTCACATACCTATTATATTATATATTTTTCTAAATAATCCAAAATGCTCAGTAATATTTTTGTCCTGAACAAAAAATAAGCCCTTTGCACCCTTTAACTCTCTCCACCTTTCCTCTGAAATTTGTTGTTATCTAGAGTTTTAGTCTCACTTCTGGAAACAAACTTAAAACTGAAAATTTTTTTATGGTCAGTAGTTAATATACATTTGTTCACACCTTATCGAATTTCATGCTTCTCCCCAGTTTTTGTATTTCCTACCTTTCCCCTAGGTTCCTTTTTCTTCTTACAAAGTATATTTGTTAATAATTATTTTTGTGAAGGTCTTTGTGTGGCTTTTGTTCTGTGGATAGCATTGCGTTTCTGATTAATTTGTGGTCTGTGAAATAATTTATTTCATTTCACATCCACACTCTACTCAACTGTTTTCTTTTTTTATAGGTTCTCTGTCTTTGCTGTGGGTTTTGTTCAGGGGAGATGAGTCAAAATACTACCTTATGGAGTCATCTTGAATAGAAACTAGAATTAATGGCTACCAAGTCCCTGGTCCTCAGAAAGAAGGACCAAAGTAGTGCAGGATGAAAGAAAAGTCAACTTGCCTGAAAGGAAAAAAATATTTTCTTTTAATTAGGGACATATGCAAATTTCAAAGTTTATTCTAAGCTTTTCTAAATGTTTTTCTCCGTTCAATTCATATTGGTCTTGGGGTGATAATGCTTGGTGTGCTGACCCCTGGTGGATTCATCAAGTGCATATTTATAGCTTTTGTAATTGGAATAGATCTTATTCTAGGAGTCCCAGACAGAGGCCAGGCAGGTTATATAAATGTGTTAGTAAACCAGTACATGACAAAAGATCATGGTGCCAAGTGAGGTAAAACTGGCAGCTCCACCAAACACACATAAAACCAAGGTTAAAAAAGATGTTGGCCAAACTCCTACCTATAGGTGAACCCCAGAGTGAGAGTTAGCTTGGGCCAGTCAGGTTGGTCCAAAGTACCATATTTAAATTACACATAGGAAGATTATGCTTTTGGCCTGAGGTTACACTTGAACCTTGGTTTGTAAATTAATAGCTACTGATCTTTCCATGACCTACTCTTACTTTTCAAAAAATGTAGCAAAAACTCATCAGTGATATCGTGAAATATTTTTTATAAAATAAAACTAGACATTTTGCTGGTAATGACCCCAGAGTGGAAAAATATTATTCTTCAAGTGAATTCATTATTTCTATTTTTAGTAAAAAAATAAAAAAAAACTTTTTTATTTGAGATGCTATACAAAATTCTCTACTATAAAATATAAAATGTTATACTAATTAAAATTTTTTTCTCTACTTTTTTTTACACAGTCAACTTATTGTTTAAAAACTGAAAATCAGAAACAAATCCTGATTGGCTGTATTTTTATTTTTTATTTTTTTGGCTGAGGCTGGGTTAGAACCCACCACCTCCAGCATATGGGGCCAGCACCCTACTCCTTGAGCCACAGGCACCAGCTGATTGGTTGTATTTTTAACTGAAGCACACAATTAGAGAAAATACGACTGAATCATGTAAAAGTGGCAAGAACAGTGGCTTTCTAGAGTCAAAACTTTTATTTTGTGAGGTTTGGAAAAATCTAAATTACATTTCTACTAAGGATATTTAAATTAATTTTAATTGTAATGGTTAAGGGACATTTAATTCTTTTATTCTTTCCCAGGGGGTTTAAAGTTACTTACCCAACTCTTCTCTAGGGTCTGTCTGATGTCTCACTTGGAAACCTCAGGGGCTTCTTGCTATTTACCATGTTGTCCCACATTTTGGGCCACTAGTTCTCATGATCATTCCCTTTCTTTTAACCACTGTATTTCTTTTCTTTTGAGACAGGTCTTGTTTCACTGCCCAGGCTAGAGTGCAGTGGCATCATCATAGCTCACAGCAACCTCAAACTTCTGGGCTCAAGCAATCCTCCTATCTCAGCCTTCTGAGTTGCTGGGACTACAGGTGCATCACTACACCCAGTTCGTTTTTCTTGTGTGTGTGTGTGTTTGGATGGGATCTTTTGCTATGTTGTTCAGGCTGATCTCAAACTCGAGTTCAAGCAATCCTCCCTCTTCAGTCTCCCACAGTGCTGGGATTATAGGTACAAGCCACGGTGCTCAGGTATAACTACTGTATTTCTGGTCTTCACCATGCCATAGAAGAAAATCTAAAAAATAAATAAATAAATAAATAAATAAATAAATAAATAAATAAAAAGAAAATCTGCCTGCTCCTCTCATGTGAAAGGTGTCCTATTCTCAGCCCTTGGCCTTGCCCGTGTTTCATGAAAATATAAAGTGGGGAGTGGCATCCCCTGGGCAAGTCTCCAATTCAGTTTTCAGACCCAAAGCAGGAAGGCTCTTGGTTTTGCTCCTCCCGTCACAGTCTCTTCCCGTGATTTGCCACCCTCCTTTAGATATGGTCCCTCTGACAGCAACTCAAGTTCCTGGCAACACTTCGTGGTAGCGTAAGAAACCAGAGGAATAGTTTCTTTGTGTGTGCTAATGTATATGGACACACCTGTACACGCACATGCACACATAACTATATGCACATATTTTTAATGACTTGAAATAATTGTCCAAGCGAAATTATAAAATTTATTAAAAAGTTACTTCTTATACAGTAACTCAAAAGTATTTCCACTTAAAAAATGACACGTAGATACAAACTCTAACATGTACAAACCCCAGCCAGCCATGACATTTACACACAAACTTTAACAGCTAAGACAGTGTTTCCAATTTTAGCATGCAATAGAAAGCTTTGTGGATGTTGTTGAATCTGAAAATTCCCAGAGTACCCTTTAGAGTTTCTAATTCAGTGATATGGAGAGAAGTCTAGAGATTTTTGGGTAAGAATCGCAGATAATTCTGAGAAAGTTAGCTCACAGGTGACACTGTAAGAAAAATACCATTAGAAAGAATTTTTCTTCAAAAAACAACTCCCTTCCTGTTCTGTATTTACGATTGATGTGCTTATTCTATAACTAAAATTCCAAAAATGTAAATTTCAAGATCTTCAGTCTTACCAATTTTTCGATTCTTAATATAACGTTTGTACTTATACTTTATTTTAAATGTCAACTACAATTCTCTCAAGTAGGTTTTCATTTGCAGTAGTCTTGTCACTAATTAAAACACCTAGATTTCTTTTCCTCCATTAAACATATTTACTTAATTCTCAGAAATATTTTAGTCTGCATATTAGAATCCCTTTTAAAAATATGCCAATAAGGAACACTTCTGAACTTATAGGAAAAAAATTTACTACAGAATTTTATTTTCTTGGTATATTTCCCCTACAATGAGAATAGATAATGAAAGATAGTAATTGACCTGATTCTGGAATTTTAATTAGATGTGCCTCATTATTTTGAAGAGATTAATTAATATCATAGGGACTTCAGGGGATTCCTAGGAAAAACTACCTCTTTTCCTCAAAAAATTGATGTCAGAATTTTGATACAAACTTTTCTTTCTTGGAACATCTAATCACAGGAAGCTGAGCAAGGTGGCTTTCTACTGGCAAAGGAGAAGGAGGTGGGATGGCGGCTCCACTGTACCACGTAGGACCCAGCTGACTGTTAGAAGCATGGTTTCTTGAAGCTATAGTGATGCAAAACTTGGTTTGGTTTCAGAGTTTGCAAAACATACGTTAGCTATTGAACAATATAACATGTAGGGCTGTTGAGATACCGTAGAAACCACCTAAGTCATTTAAGGCCGATGCCCACATTTTATAGATTAATTGAAGCCCAAATTTGCAGGAACCCTAAGATCTCCTTGAGGGCAGGACGGAATCTCATTTACCATCACAAGCCTGTGTGTAATTTGTGGAACATAAGTATGAAAAAAAATCAATCAGGTTTCTTGGATGAATAGTGAATGAACCACATAACTGCTGGATTTTCTAGCTCCCAAGCCCAATAGCAGAGCCACAATAATGACCTTTGGTACTTCTTGTAGGTGGTGCGGACCTTGGTATATTTTAGTCATTTCAAACAACTGGACACTGTATCTATATTCCTACATCTTCAGCAACACTGAACAATATCAATATTTTTTATTTCTAAAATTTTTATAGGCTTTGTTAATGTTTCTTGTTTTATTAATGATATTGAGAAGTGTTTCTCATGTTTCTTGGTAAACTGTCCTTTGAATTTAGAATGCACTTTATTGTATTTTCACTTCCAATACTGCTGTCAACAAAAACACCTCATTCTGATATTTGATCTTTGTATTCTGATATTTGATCTTTCTCCCTTTGTCTGGAAACTTGTAGGCTCTTTTCTGTTGTTCCCAGTGCTCTGAAAGGTCATACCATGATGATAGACTTTGGATTGGATCTATTTCAAGCACTTGGTAGGTCTATTTTATCTGAAAACTCACACCACTTAATTCTAGATGTTTTTTGAACTATTTCTTTGGTAACAGCCTTTCTTCTATCCCTCGCCCTGCCCCAATTCTTCCTTTCTAGATATCCAGCCTTCTAGGCCAGTCTTCAATCTTTTCTCTCCTATTATTCCTACTTTCCAGTTAATTTCCTCATTTATCTTCCAGTCCTTCTGAGCCTTTCACTTCTGTGATGGTATTTTTCATTTCTAAGAGCTCTCCTGTCAAGATTCTGGCTTTGGAACATCCTGTTCATGCTTCACATATGCCCGGCCTTCTCTTCACCCTCTGAAGATGTTCATAGGTGTTTTGAAATCTCCTTCCCCCTGAAGAGTGTCTCTGTGCCTTCTGAGGCACTTTTCCCTATTTGTCCTGGTTTGTTCCATTTCACGCTTTCATCTTTGGCTGTTATTTAATAGAATAGGGAACCAACAACCAAATTGGAAGGTCTGAATGTGTGTGTGAGGTTTGTTAACTGTGGTCTTCAATTGGCCAGGCTCTGGATGGGCCATTTCTTTAGGACACTCCTGATGTCAACATCTCTGTCTCTTGTCCTGGGCAAGCCCAGGGCAGCTGCCTGGAGGACTCTGCCGGCTGCCAGTGTCTTGAGACCTCCACTGGGCAGGGGCTGCCAGTCTCAGATGCAGTGCACCCACCTCACTTGCTTCCCCTTTTCTCAGCAAAATGTCCCTCTCTCAACGTGTTCTGGTGCCCTCTGCTCTAATCTCTCCAGGAAACAATAATTCCAACTTAACTGGGTGGGAGACAGTCAGTGAAAATGTTCTTTGGGGACTGTGGAGGGAATACAGGAAGTCCCCAAGTTGTAAATGAGACAGGTTCTATAGGTTTGTTCTTCAATTGAATCTCTATGTAAGTTGGAACAGATACATTTGCCTATTACCTGTAATAGCCTCCATCTGTAAGTGCAAGTCATACATCGGTAGGATGTTTGTAACTCAGGGATTGCTTATATTGAAGTCAGGAGGGAAGGGAGGTTAAATGCACATGTCCAATCAAACCTCTTTATCCAGGGGTCTCCATTTACTTTCAGATGAACATAACAATTGTCTTTGTCATTGATCTATTCACTCCTTCCAAAGGCCAAAGTTTTGGTTTTACCCACATCACCTCGAACTTCACTTGCTTATAATTATTCTATCATTTACTTTTCTTTTGACTTGTTTTGTGGTTGTTTCATTACATGCTTGAATTCAATGCTTAGTCTCTTTCTTATTTAGTAACAAAAGCCTTTAACCCTGAATTGTCTTTAGTGTATGATTGTGACCAAATTCTATAGTCATCGATAACCTCGTATTCTTATTGTTATTCAATTCTGAAGCACTTGTAATGTCAGAGCTTGTAATTTCATTTTGATTTCATTACTGACATGCTTTAGAAGAACAGCCTTAAGTTTCCAAATAGGACTGTGTCATCTTTTTATTTACTAATGTCTAACCTTGCTTTGCTCCCTGTCAAGATAAAGGAGGCCTGTGAGAATCTTACTAAAATTTGTTTGCATTTTAATGCCACTTCTATTTTAAAAATTCTTTTTTGCATAGTAAAGTTCATGACTACTTTATGAAAATTATTTAGACTTAACCATCAAGTTCAGATTGTTTCTTAACCATCAAGAATGTTTTCAGAAACATTTATATGCTTTTCTCTTCTGCTTCGGCACAGAAGTGAGTCTAAGGTGCTCATTCTCCATCAGGAGATGCTGGAAATGAGAATTATTAAGATGCCTTTGTAGAAAAGAAATGTAATAATGAACAAAGAGTTTTCAGTTTCTGACATTTAGATGGCATTTTGCAGTAAGACAATAGGCAAATATGCCTGAAAGTCAGTGAAAACAAAGAAATGCCTACATTCCTTTGCTCACACTTAATATGTCAAATGCTAGTCCTGGGCCAGAAAGATGCAAAATTTCTCCCAGAGTTCATAGAAAATTGTTTTGTCTGCCATCAGGGTTTACCCTGGAGGCTGGACTCCAGAAGGAGGGAGATGAAGAGGGGAAGTAAAGGAACTTGTCCCTTCTGGGCTTGGTCCTGGGGGGTAGCTGGAAACGCATGACAAGAGCAAGTGGAGACTGAGGCATAGGGGAGATCACGTGGGTGTCCCGAAGTCGTCTGCCTGGAGCCTTCGCTTGGAAAGGAGCCTTGTGTTAAAATAATGAGGAGGCCTCTGTTCCCACCTGGGATGTAGAAGGAGGCCAGGAACAGGGCCGCCCTGTTCTCACAGGGGAAGCCTTAGCACAAGTAAGAAGACTGGCAGTAGTCAGACAACAGGAGGGTCTAACTGTGGCCCCCATCCTTGTTCAAATCCTGAGTGATGGGGAGGCTGAAGTGACAAGAGCAGGTAAGGTAAAGTCTGGGGTGCAGATTGCAGGCGCTGAAACCAGGTAGAGGATGAGGGTGAGAGACCACAGCTCCACTGAAAATTGGGGGGAGGCCTGTGAAGTGGTGAAGAGGGGCCGCTAGGTCCTGTGGAAACCTGAGAGGAATGAACTATGAATTTATCCCTTCCGGAGGCCAGATGCAGACACCAGCAGGACTCCCAGAGTCAGATGGGGCCATCCACTTCTCAGCAGATGGCAGCCTGTGCATGCCCAGAGACCAACTTGGAATCAGGAGGCTCCTTTACCACCTAAGGACATGAGACTCCATCGGTCCCACCTTATGTTCCAGATACTAGAAAGAAACAAGACAGGTGGAAAGAAACCACAAACTGCACACACAGTCAGGCCCCCAGACACCAGGTTAAATCTTAGAGATTGCATCAATTATGTTTCAAGCCAAACTGGCATAAAACTAAATTGAACTAAAATTTAAAGTGTTTCCCACCACTCAGTAGGTGGGGGTTATGGAGTTCAGCATTGTTTTAAGGATAAAGTTTCTTGCCTGGGCGTCTTTTAAAATTGAAGATTCTGATTTAGTGCTTGTAGGGTGGAGAATGAGTTTCTTTGTTTTTGTTTTTGTTTTTTTTTAATTGAGAGTTTCACTTTGTCACCCTTGGTAGAGTGCCATGGCATCACAGCTCACACCAACCTCAAATGCTTGGGCTTAAGAGATTCTCTTGCCTCAGCCTCCCAAGCAGCTGGGACTATAGGCGCCCACCACAATGCTTGGCTATTTTTTTTGTTTGTTTAGAAGATCCGGGTCAGTTCGACCCCATCAGCCCGGGAGCATGTGGCCAGTGCCCTCATCACTGAGCCTCAGGCGCCCAGCCTCATCACCATTTCTTTTTTTTTTTTGTAGAGACAGTCTCACTTTGTCACCCTTGGTAGAGTGCCATGGTTGTCAGGCAGCTCACAGCCACCTCCAACTCCTGGGCTTATGTGATTCTCTTGCCTCAGCCTCCTGAGTAGCTGGGACTTATCATTTATTACATACTATACTATGTCCTCTGCTTGTTCAAATTTGAAGTCAGATACAAATTTACCCTGGCTGGAGAATTTCCAAGTAATTCTTTTTAGAAAGTTAGGTGGTGGCTAGCCCATAAATGTGTTTTGCCCTGTGCAGTAACCCACCACCTGTCTGGTATGGAACTCACAGGAAGTGCTTTGTCTTCAGAAATTTGCCAACAGTGGGTATCTGATGTTGCAAACGAGAACTCTGGTGTTGGTCTTTTTCTTTTTCACTTGTAGGCTATTTATTGTATTTGTTAGTTTGGAAATATTTATTTTATCCTGACAAATCAAATGTATGTTTCCAATTTGTCTCAAATTTTTCAGTAATCCTGCCAAACCTTTGTGAGGACTTCTGAGTTGGCGTTCACGTCCTTCTCACACTTTGGGAGATGTGTGCTTGGTTGTGCCTCTCTTTCCCATCTGCGTGATTGTTTCTTGGTACTCTTATTTCATGAACACGGGACCTCTCTGATCTATTCTTTACGTCCCACCTTTTCTTTTATAAATTCTATTTTTTTGTTGTTTTGCTCTGCACTCTGGAGAGTCCTTTACCCTTCAAAAAATTGTTTCATCTTTGGGCATGAATCCCATTCAATGCAATGCATTAAGAATTTTTCTGACAATTTTTGTTCCATGAAGTCTTTCTTATTTTTGGAGTTAGTGCTTTTCCCTGACAATATTGATTTACTATTCCAATGTCCTCAAAATTGGTGTGAATATACACATTTAAATATTATTAAATCGCTTTTGCTTTCTGCGTTAATTCTGTCTTACTGGGGCCGTTTATCAACATTTTTACTTTGGCATCATATTTTCAAGCAGCCGATCCTGCTCCAGATCCATTGTTGTCTGGCCCTGTCCTCACCGCGGACGGTAGAGCCTAACTGTACTGTGTTGTAGAAGACATGAACTCTGCCAGCATCCATGCCGGTGTGAGGGCAACAGGCCCAGGTTGGGTTTTACCACGGGCCAAGCGGTATGTTGGGCAGCTTTATATTTTGGGATTTAGAACTGATCTGTCCTTACCTTAGGACTGGTAGGGGTCATTCTAGTCTCACGTTGGCTGTAAGGAAATTACGTAATGACCTTTCCGCTGCACTCACGGAGGGCAAATGTGTCAGTCACATCTGTATCATCTCAGATGATGTCTGCGGCAGCAGGGCTGTAGATGGTACCTCTCCCTAGCTTTCAATGGTGAGAGAGCATTTTTTCCACAGTGGTGAGAAGCCTGGGTGAAGAACTAAGGGAAGAAGATGAGGATGGCATGTTCTCAGTCTGCCTGATAGTTAACAATCAGATGTGGGAGGGCCCTAGGTTTAATAAAACGCTCAGCATAATAATCCGTTTTATGCAAATAATCATAGTTTAGAAAGAGGATTACCTTGTTTTCTTTACTAGGCAATAATTATTTCCTATTCAAAGTTCACTGATACCAGTTAAATTGTTCTGCATGTAAATGATACTAGAAGGAAACATCTCCTGGCATTTGTAGCTATAATGAAATGTTGCAAGGTGGTGTCAGTGATATAAAAAAATTTTAAATTTGCAAGAACTTTGTCCAAATAGTCATATCTCATGGAAATATGTAAGAGCTGTATAGAAAACTACACACTCTAGTTAGAGGCCTGATGCCATCTGACTCCCAAGATTTTTAGTAAATCCCTAATAATCAAGACAGTACAATATAGGCCCTCAGGATAACGATCTCCAGTTCCATCCAAATTGCTGCAAAAAGCATTAATAAATCCTTTTTGATGGCTAAGTAGTACTCAATGGTATACATATACCACACTTTGTTAATCCACTCATGAACTGATGGGCCCGTGGGTTGATACCACATCTTTGCAATTGTGAATTGTCCTACCATAAATATTTGAGTGCATCTTTTTAATAAAAGGACTTCTTTTCCTTTGGATAGATTGATTCCCGATGGTAGGATTGCTGGGTTGAGTGCGAAGTCTTTTTAGTTCTTTGAGAACTCTCCATACTGTTTCCCATGGAGTTTGCACTAGTTTGTAGTTCCACCAACAGTGTCCAAGGGTTGCTTTCTGTCTGTATCCACACTACTCTATAGGCTTTGGACTTTTTGATTAACTTTGTGGTTTTAATTTGCATCTCCCTGTTCATCAGTGGTGCTGCTGAGCATTTCTTCCACGTGTTTATTAACCATTTATCTTCTTTTGGAAAAACTTCTATTTGTGTCTTGTGCCCACTTTTTTCTCAGGGTTGGTTTTTTTCCTGCTGATTTAAGTTCTTTGTAGATTCTGGATATAAGTTCTTTATTGGATGTATAGTTTGTGAATATAGGCCTAGGCAAAAATTTATGACTTAATCTGTGCATCAGTTTGATGAGGGAATTTTTTGAATCGCATTTTCATTTTCAAGAATGAGAAAGCTTTAAAAATAATTATTTTTCTATCTGGGTGCAGCAGCTCATGCCTGCAATCCTAGCACCTGGGGAGGCCAAGCCAAGTGGATGGCTTGAGCTTACGAGTTAAGAGACCAGCCTAAGCAAGAGCAACACCCTGTACTTAAAAAAAATTAGGCATTGTGGAGAGCACCTTAGTTTCACCTACTTGGGAAACTTAGGCAAGATCACTTCAGCCCTAGACTCTGAGGTTGCTATGAGCTATGATGCCACAATACTCTACCGAGGGTGACAAAGTAAGACTCTGTCTCAATTAAAAAAAAAAATTATTTTGCTTAATTATACGGGTGGACAAACTTAATAGGGGAATTTTTATTTTATTTTATTTTTTGTAGTTTTTGGCTGGGGTTGGGTTTGAACCTGCCACCTCCAGTACATGGGGCCAGTGCCCTACTCCTTGAGCCACAGGCGCCACGGCGGGAGGGAAGGATTTTTAAAATGTGATAAACATAGTTGTGTAGTCTTTCCTGCTACACAAGAGAATATAGATCATTCCATGAAAGTTCCTTACTGAGAATGACCCAAAATTACAGTTGTGTAATGAGTCAGGCCTGTTAAGGGAGTCCTTGCATCAAATTAAGTGGACGGTCATCAAACCAAAGACTCAACACTTACTGGAAACATTCTGTACTATGTGAGTGACATCAACAATAGCCAAAACTAGACTTTACACCAGTGGTTCTCAACCTTCCTAATGCCTCCTAATGCCACGACCCTTTGATATAGTTCCTCATGTTGTGGTGACCCCCAACCATAAAATTATTTTCGTTGCTACTTCATAACTGTAATTTTGCTGTTATGAATTGCCATGTAAATATCTGATATGCAGGATGTATTTTAATTATTAAAAAGGGGTCACGACCCACAGGTTGAGAACCTCTGGTTTACACTAATGATTTTCAACCAGTATGCCATGAAAAATTTTAAGGATCATTATTTTTAAAAAATCCAAAGCATAGTTGTCTTTTATCAACATAACTTAAATGTGCCATGGAAGTTTAAGTATACGTTCAAGTGTGCTACGAGATACAAAACGTTAAAAAAACACTGGTTTACACTTATGTTTATGATCTTACAAAATTGGCAGCACAATCTCAATTTTTGTCACCCAAAACTCAATTGCCTCACAACCAATAATCCATATTGATTCCATCCAAGGGCTGGAAAAACCCTTGGATCCGTTCAGCAGGCCCTGGAGTTTTTCTTGCAATCCCTCTTTTATTGTTGCTATCTAAACTCTTAGTTAGACAGCACTAAGGACAAATGCCACTGAGCCTTGAACATCTGGGTTTCTAGACTCTCTCCCAGAGGGAATGCCTTAGGAAAGCTGTAAGATCACAGGTTGCCTTTGGCTATGAAGACATAATTACTGTTTTCTCCTTTCCTCCCTGAGGACCCCCAATGACAATTCTTAGCTGTGATTAATACTGTGATTTGTGACCATGAGCTTGAAATTAACTAGTCCACTTTGTAATGAAACCTATTGACCTGATCTACATGTTGCCTTAACCAGCTGAGGCATTAAGATGTTTTAAAGAAAATCTCCCAACTTGCTTATATCAATGTTTCCATCTAATTAGTGAAATTGAGTTTTTATACATTCTAACATATATAACCTAAAGAAATGGTTCTTAAACTCAGCTGCCCCAAACGATCACCTATTAAATCATAATCTCCACCACAGGGATAGGGGTTTTTTCTTTCTACCGCTTCCCTAGAAAATTCTGATAAGCAAACCTTCCTTTCTTTGAGAATGGCTTGTATTAATTTTTAATCAGTTTAACGCAAGTCTGGCAAATAAAGATGCCTTATTACAAACTTTGGAAATATACATTTTGGTTAAAAAAAATTGGGATAGTTTTTTTAGGAGTATGGCATAAGGATTTGAGGGCTAACTTATGGGAATTTTTAATGTGATGAACAGAGTATGTATAGCCCTTCTTACAATGAAGGGTATTCTCCTCAGCACCCTTCTCTTCCCGATACGTAAGTTGCAATCAATAGGTTTGTAACAGTCGATTTAAGACACAAACACACCAGCTGCCTATTGCTAGAGTAGCCCTGGAAAAAAATGCAGATTTTGTCTTTCTCTTATTTTTAGCTAAACGTTTCCTCAGTATCTTTCAGTGTACAATTCCATTCCATTTAATCAATCTAGTGGTTGTTTTTTAACACAGACAGTATTACATAGAAAATACAACAAGATTAATTCCATTGGTATTTATATCTGACGTTAGTTCTACAAACTTATTGTAAACAAAATAGTCCAACTATACCATATACACCAATATGTACAGCTAATATTATTTTGTTAGATATAGAATCCATAAAATTTTCATACCAAGTTCTCCAAAAACACTAATAAACCAACACACAAACATTCACCAAAGTATCTGCCAAGAAAAAAATCTATCTTCAGATCCAAATTAAATGTACAAACATCTGTCCAGTTTGATAACACCAATAGTTGTGGAGGACACACATCAACTATTTAAAGCACAGGTTTGGGAATGAAGATTAGTGGGATCTCACAAGTTTTTGATACAAAGCCTGAGTTTTTTCATAGTATCCTGCTAGAATCATATGATCTAATGTTGGTCAAGTGCTCATCACCATGATGATACATCATTAGGGCCTTAAAATCATTATCTAATACTACCTGGAAGAAGATAGCAGCTGGTCTACAATTCCCGCTTTGTACCCAGTTGAAACCAAAGATGAAATAATCGCCATTTATGATGGAATAATGCAGTGCGAATTTTAATTTATGAAGTTCATTTAAGATATTCTTTGAAGACACTTAAGTGGTGGTTAAGCACATTGATCAGAGATTTACTGAGTGCGTATACCCACCCATCATATACCAGACATTATGCTAAGGCATTTATTCAAGAATCACTCAAGAATCCCAGGGGGTAGTGAGAGGGATGGGTAAATTCACAGCTATTGGGTACAGTGCTGGATGAAGGAAACACTTAATATGTATAACTTTGACTCAAGTCTGTACAAAGTAAATAAAACATGTATATCCCTTAATATTCTGAAATTAAAAAAAATTAAATCTGAAAGAATCACATGTACAGAAATAAACCTAACTTAGAACTTTAATTTTCTCACACTGTAAGAATTCTTATATGCAAGAGCTTTATATATATATATATATAAAATTTGAACTATACTTTGTTATTAAAATACTGAAATTTGACAACTCCATTAAGCTATTAGAAATACATGTTTATTTTGAGTTCTTCAAGCACAGTTTTAAAGCTATTTTTGCACCGTTCTCTAGAAGTCAACCTAGACATTAATACCAAGGATCCCATTACTTGAATGACATGTTTAAATGCATGGGGTTTCAAGACACTCTAGCTGTTTGTAGCTTGATGGCCAATCTCTTTATCATTGCCAGTTAAGTTCTGTCATTTTTCAGTCCCCTCTTTCTGGCTAAATAGTTGATTTCGTATAAGAAAGGCACACAAAGGAAAAAAAAATTAATGCAGATTTGAGTTTAAATTTTTATCTGTTGTTACTGACTTTATGTAAAATTTTCACTAAGACTGTGGGGGTGAGGGACATATTTTGTTTTAAATGAACACATTCCAGAACAGCACCCATCTCCATCACAGCTTCCATTCCTACCTTAAGTTATCAGGAAATACAAAGCCAACAGAAACATGCAAACCTCCATACTGTGATGCTTTATGTATTATCTTTACCTTTAGTTTGCCATTTTATACACACACACACACACACACAAAACACACATATATATATGTTCTCTGATTCCAGTGAATGAGGTATAAAAATGATACTTTTTTTAAATGGAAAAGTCACATCAATTTGCAACACAGACTATAAACAGGCCCAGGATCCAGAACCCAGGTCCAGCTCCTGGCTCTGCCGCATCCTACCAGTAACTTTGGGCAACATATGATTATCTCGTAGAGCCAATGACAACCAAATACATATGCCAAAGTACTCAGACTAGTTCCTGCCACATGGTAAGTACTTAAATATTATTAACACTTCCAACTGTTTTGGAGACAAGAAATAATTTATAACAATTTTGCTAACCTGAAATGTCTTAATGTAAAATACTTATCGACTCGTCACCAAATACAGAGTATGATACAAGATTTACAGTTGAGCTTTCCTTCCAAGATTAAGCCAATCTAACAGTGTTCATCATATAATTTATGAAAAACCGAGCTATAAAATTGAGTCTTACGAAATAGTGCACAGGCCAAGAGAAAACCCTGTAATACCAGTTACGCAAAGTATTTAAAATTGTAAACGTTATTTTTCATATTGAATAATATTTTGAAACCCAAGCTGATGTCGGTGTACTAGTCTGCCAGAGGTATAGGAATCATCTTAAAATTACTGGTTCTCACCTAAGTCATTCCTGCTCCCAACATACTAGCTGCACAGAACATCAGCAGTGGTTTACCATGGCAAGGCCTCCTACCCAGAAGGTCCAGCAGTAGCATCTCGGGGGTTTGGCAGTTGCATATGTCTGTATTTATTACACTACACAGGCAACTCTAGTATATCCTTTCGAAAGGTACAAATCCCTTTCCCATTCCCTGTTTAAATTCACTGACATAAGGATTCCTTGCAATCACAACCACTTTTTATTTTGTGAGGCTGTGTTCCCTAATTGTAATAGGTTTTCAATCTTTAAATAGTATAACAATTCAATGTAAACACTGTCCTAGATTTGAAAATGATAGCAGATAATTACAAATTAACAATTACTGAACAGAGATTACATCATTTTTGCAGTTGAAAAACTATGTATCCACTCTCCTTAAAATTCAATTAAGTCATCAAAATTTATTCACAACAGGACTGAATGAATGGTAAAAATGCATTATTCTTTCAAATTAAAACATTAAAAACTGAAAAAAAAAAACCACCATCAATCAATGACATCTTGCTGAAAAGGAAGCAATGTCAGTGTATACTATTATGAGCTGTATGTTTTAATACTTACGGAGCTAAAACAGATATGTTTTGGTGACCTAATTTTGTTCTTTAATCCAGTATCATCAGTATTCCCCAACCATTCAACAATTGCAACTCAGAAATATGTTTTAACATATTTATAAGCATTTGGAAGTATAAATATCAAACCTGTGCTTCAAGTTGTACGGCCATACTTGAGAGAATAACATAAACTTAACTTTACTGATTTTTAATGGTTTATACTAGTGCTTAAATTTTGTTATAATGTCTCATTTAGATTTCAAATAATTAAGTTTTTACAACTTTAGTGTTCATTAACTTGACAATTTGAGCCATCCTATTTCCCAAAGTGTTATATGTCATTAAACTGGGAATGAGCAATAAAAAAAATTCTCAAACCTGAAATATCAGTATCTTCCTGTAGATCAGCGGTTCTCAACCCGTGGGTCGCAACCCACAGGAACTGTATTAAAGGGCTGCGGCATTAGGAAGGTTGAGAACCACTGCTGTAGTTAACTTACCAACACAGAAAACTCCAATTATATAAACATCAGAAGTGAAACCCTTCAGCTTTTCAAGTTACACCTGACTTATTACCGCTCAAGTATGGCAACAGTGTCCTGAGAATAATGTGCACGATGTCGTTCATTGGCATCTTCACTGCATCATGGGAAAGCGGAAAATGTAGAGATTAAGAGCATAAGGTTTATAACTCTACAGTACAGATGGAGATAAGATTAAATGCAATAAAAGCACATTTCCAAGACTAAAAGTAAAATTATAACCCAAGACGCATGGGGAAAAATATTTATATGGAGTTTT
This sequence comes from Galagoides demidoff, assembly GCA_963574575.1. Taxonomy (NCBI): domain Eukaryota; kingdom Metazoa; phylum Chordata; class Mammalia; order Primates; family Galagidae; genus Galagoides; species Galagoides demidoff. Next base: position 18,304 of record CAUYQV010017870.1, read on the forward strand.
TAATCCTTCTTATTAGAATTCAGCTATAGTTTGACCATAAACAGAAACCATCTTCTGAGACATACATTCTAATAAATGTATCTACAGTATCGATAGTCAACGAAGGGTCAGCTATTTGAAATTACTGGTAACATTTATTTTTCTATCCAACAGAAATCTATAGTGGTTTGCGCCCCCATTACGTATCTGAAACATTGTCTTACGAAAACAAAATTAAATAAAATTGAAGATAAAACTATTCTGGAAGCACAGAATAACTGACAGGAATCTTTAGCACAAAGCACATCTTTGAAAATGTGAAACGATGACTCTTTGAAGGACAATAGCCAAATATCCAAGAATCACCAGGTTTGAAAAATATTGCTTAATACTCTCCAAAACACAGCTGTAAGAACTGAAGATTTTGTTAAAACTATAAAGGTAATTATATTTATTACATCTTTAGGTTGCATTTTGAAACAAAATTAATAGTGCACCACAGCTTCACCAAAATATATATTTAAAGGGGAGACCTAAAATATTTATAAAAGTGTAGACTGTATGTGCTTTTCAAATGGGCTGAATAAAATATAACCAGCTGCCAACTTTGTGCTCTGACATACTTGAATTAGTGGGTATGTGTATACTAAATTCATTTATTCTTGTCTACAATAAATGAAATAAAAACACCACCCTATACAATCCACTATTAGCAGTGAGAACAACAGCAAAGAATTATTGTACAATTTATACATACTAAAATATTTTCTTTTTCTAAAAATAACTCAGAACAAAACCTAATCATTATAAGACTTAATTTGGGAAATATCAATTACATTAGGGGAAAAAACCAAATCAGGGTATGTACTGAGCCCAAAACAAAGGTTCCTGGTCATAAGGCTGCATCAGTAAGTGCAAGTGGTAGAATACAGCATGCTCAAATCGTATGCCTGGGTCTTTGTGTATTTATCAAACTTTTAAATTAAACAAGATAAGCTAAAGAAAATGCCTTAAGCAGAGCAAGTAATTGGGAGTTCTGCATTTCTTTTGCCATTTTTGTTACCCGACTTACACAAAGCGCAAAGTGCTAAGCAACACTACAGAAACACATTTACATCAACACTGAAGACCTGGGGAAATGAAATCCAACAATTTTATTTTAATGAGCTCAATTTTCTAAAGTTTTGTTTTATTCTTTCCTGTTTTCATACAGTATTGAAAACAAAACGCGGCACATTCACATTTTCCCGAGGAACTGTAAAGATGATCTCTACAGGGATAAACGTTGTAAAGCCTGAAGCTCAATCAATTGATGTTGAAAACTCTCAAAGGGAGTAAAGGCTTGATCTGAATGGTCTAGAACATGTACTGTAATTTAATAGAAGAGATGGTCGTCTTAATATTTAATGATTTAAAAGAACTTCCCAGTCCATGCGAAGAGTACAGTCCAAGAATAAATCAAATTTCTGAACGCATTTTATGCTACATATGTGTATACTTTGCGATCCTCAGGTGTTCGTGCCAAATATTCTCTCTCAATAAGTCCTTCAATACGCTTCTTAATAACAACTGGACTTGGTAAGAATCGAGCCTTCAACTGTTGAGTTACCTAAAAAAGAAGGTAGAAAGACTAATTTCCTAACATTTCCACATAAACACACAAAAATTCTTATCTTTGAATAAAACTCATGTGTCATTTTAAGATTACCAAAGCTATAGGTACAGAAAATTTTTAAAGGTTTTATTTGAAAATGTATGGTCAGAACACACTCCCTCACATCAGCATGTCAATGCTGAACTAAACTAGTTGAGCAGATGAGCTAGGAGAATGTACTGGGATAAGTTTACACCACTGGATAGTTTAACCACACTGATGCTATTAGCTACTAACTTCTGGGTTACTCTCCCAAGTCACACAACTTGGGTAGCATAATATGTTTAAGAACACAAACTTTGCACTCAGACTGCCTGGGCTCAAATCCTAGCTCTACCACTTACTAATAATGTAATGCCTTAGAATAATGCTCATCCACACTAAGTGCTACTGTTCTTTTCTCTTTTTGCTCTTAGGATGTTAAGTATTGTGATACCTGTAATAACAAAATGTAACTACAGCAGCAGCCACAGTATGCCTGCACTATCTAACAACCATTTCGCATATATTAACTTAAGTTCTTAACCCTGAAAAGTTTCTTGTTTGTCTCATTTTACAAATGAGAACGTAAGCCAGAGAGGAAAAATAAGATGAACTAGTCGTAAGAAACAGAACCAAGAGAGATGCAGCTAAACCTTTCTGGCCTCAAAAGTCTATGTTCTTTCCACTAATCCATCCTACCTGTTTTGTGGATCATCTACCCATGAACTAGCTTTTCTTTTACCCTTGATCAGTTTCCAAAGCCACAATGGATTGATAATTCTTTGAAATCTGAAACTTTAGCACTTCATTCTACAACTAAAATCTATCACACTTCTAAGATAACTACTACAGGATCAACAAACTTGCTCTCCACCCACTACCTGAGATCTCCAATCCTTTGACTACTCTCTTTCTCCTAGGCTATTAACAGATTCTTCTGACCTGACGTCCTTTCTTATCAGGCATAGACTGCATTCACGATCACTCAAACCGCATTTTCAGCAGTACCTTCAGCTCCCAGATTCCTTTCGTCCTATTCTACAAACACCCTTTGATCACATATACTCTACATCTACATCATTATGTATCTACTACAGAGTTCACTGCTGAATGAAGCTATAATTCATACACTAGGAGTGTTCAACCTGTAGCCCACAGGCCCCATGCAGATTATTTGATGTCTGTTTTGCTATCTATGTGGTTGAAAATCATGAAAAGTTATGTACAGACCTTTCCTTTTGCTCATCAGCTTTCATTAGTGTTTGTGTATTTAATATGTGGCCTAAGACAACTCTTATTCTTCCCAACGTGCAGCAGAAAATAAACGAGGTTGTATACCCAGGTCTTAACATCATTTGTGTAGACTGGCTATCAACAAACTGCAGTCACAGGCAAAATACAGCCTGCAACTTGTTTCTGTAAAATTCTACCAAAAACATAGCCACATTCTTGTCTATATATTGTTTATGGCTGCTTTCATGCTATAAAAGGCCAGTAACAATAGGTTTGTCAACCTCTGGTATAGACTGATAATACAAATTTATAGCACCCAAGTTCAGCAAGTTCCTGACACATTCTTTGAAAGATACTATATTTCAAATTTCTGACACAATCTTTTAAACCCAGTCCTGTCCAATAACCTCATATCCTGTTTTATGCAAGGCAAAGGTCACTTCACTTTGAAATTCCTCAAATTCCCACCCTAGATATGTACATTTATCCATATTCATATGTACCCTTGTTTAGCATACATCCCTGTACTAATCTTGCCCTGGGGTTCTCAGGAAGAAGTGTATTCAGTAGCACCCATGTTAATACATCCACACCCACCTATATTCTCTACACAATCCTTACCTTTCCTTTTCTAGACTTTGGTATTATCCTCTTATCTCATTTTTTCCTTGTTTTTAAACATCCCGTCCTTATCCTTAGGATATAAACATGCTCATTATCTTCCCATCTAGAAAAAAAAAATCCAGAACCCCTCAACTCAACACTTAATCTTCTGGTACTGCTCTCTCTGCCCTTTCCCGTGAGACAGAATCTCAAAAGAAGAAGCCACTCAGTGGTCTCCACCTCCACTTACTTCTCAAAACATCGCTAACAGATACCCACTTTTATAAGTCCAATGAAAATGTGTGTGAAAGCTGAAGAGCCATTTAACAATATATCTTAAGTGTTTATTCAACTTGGATTTTTCATGCTTTTTAAAATTAATGATCACACGCTTCTCTTCCCCTGATGGGACACTGCTATTTTTTCTTCCCTTTTTCCTCTGTAGCAGTGTTCTCAAATTCAACTGTACATCATAATCTTGCAGAGTGCTTATTAAAACCAGACTGTTGGGTCTGATTCCATAGTTTGATTCAAAAGGTCTAGGTGAAGTCTGACAAGCTGTATTCCTAACAAGTTCTAAGCTGTTGATGCAGCTGGTCCAGGAACCACACCATGAAAACCAGTGTTCTAAAGGGTTTCCTTCAGTGGCTTTTTACTCACTGTTCCTGAAACAATGAGGAGAGGGTCTGTATCTTTCTCTTCTTGCTTATCATGCTATCTTGAGCAATTTAGTCCATGCCTGTGCTTTTTAACTACATTCCCACACAGGTGGTATAAGCATACACCACCTGATAGTGGCTTTCCAACTCAACTTCTAGCCCTCAGGTTTTTTTTTTAGAGACAGAGTTTCACTTTATTGCCCTGGGTACAGTGCCGTGGCATCACGACTCACACCAACCTCCAACTCCTGGGCTTAGGTGATTCTCTTGCCACAGCCTCCTGAGAAGCTGGGACTACAGGCGCCCGCTACAATGCCCGGCTATTTTTTTGTTTGCAGTTTGGCCAGGGATGGGTTCAAACCCACCACCCTCAGTATATGGGGCCGGCGCCCTACCCACTGAGGTACTGCCCCCCTCAGTTTTTTTCTTGACTTTTGGCTGGCCTTACGGATACCTGCTCCTGGATATGCTAAAATCAACAAAATTAATTTGTAAAAAATGATATTAACTGACAACTAGATCAAAAAGGCAGTGCTTTACTTTTTCTTTTGCAGTTGAAGGAGACCAACCTGGTCTAGCCATTCAAGCCAGAAATCTAAGGCTTTCTTCTTCCTCTAATTTCTCATTATCAGTTAATAAATCCTATTAATTCTATTTCCCCATTATTTTGATTGACCTTCCTATCCTCTACCAATAGTCTACCCAGGCCCTACTCATCTACCATTTTAATGGCTTTAATGGGTTTTCCCATTCTTAGTGTCCTAATCTGTAAAATAGAAAGGCTCAATAAATGGTTAATAGGTATGAATTTTTAGAAATAAAGGCAGTTTGTTTACACTAAGGTATTAAAAAGCAGTGAAAATTTTTCTTTATTTTTTATATTCAGTATTCCATTATTTTCACTATGAATACCTTAGCTTTTCAAGTGTACATGTATTTCAATGTATCACGGTTTAATTATCAACTGAGTGCATACTTTAAATGAGAAATGCTACACAACTCAGGTTTCCTAATTTTTAAATTGCTTTTTAAATTAGTTCAATACAATTATTCTTTAAATTTAAATTATTAATATTATCATTCTACTTTTCCATTTAACCCAGTCTTGAAGGGTCCTCACCTCTGCTACTAAAACATTGTGTTGCATCTTCTTCCTGGATTTCATTATTCGCACTATAGCAGCTTCTATTTCATGTTTTCTGTCGTCATCTACTTTCTGCCTTGTTTCTTTCCTTTCTGGGTCTGATTCACCTTGTTTGGCAGCAACTAAAATAGAAATAAAGGCGTTTATCTTAAGTTTAAAGAAAAAAATTTATGAAACTAATATAACTTAGCATTATCTACAGTGAAAAACCAATTTTAACATTTAAGTATATATGCATACTTACTAATTCAAATACACAGTTAAAAAATATCTAACTAGATAATATATTATCTAACAATTTCATACCATATATTTTGTTAATATTTTTATATCATAACCTCAGTATCACATATTCACATTAGATTCTAATCTTTAAGATCTTCCCAGTAAGTCTTTAAAGAAACTGCTAAAGGATTTAATACATGAGACCCTTCTCCTTCAACTTTGCTCTAAATGAAACAGCAGAGAAACGGTACCTATTTTTTTTTTTTTAATTTGGAGATAGATGTGAAGGTTCTAGAGGTAGAAACTGGAAAATTACAAATCAGCACCTGAGATATTGCTGACTTGGCACAGACACGGCTGTAAGACAGCAGACTGTACAATTTAGAAGACAGTTCTGCTGGGTCTATTTACTTGCTGTTTCTGAGTAGAACCCCTTGGTTAACAAAAGTGCTTTCAGTGTCACTTCTTAAGAATAAGATAATCAATTACCTTAGCAAAAAAGAATAAAATTACATTAAAGAGCCTGCTCAGAATAGTGTGTTTCCCCAAAAAAAGTCAAGGTCACCAAAAAGATAGATGTACCACTTTAAATTAAATGGAACTGAAGAGACAAAAATTAAACATAATGTAGAAACCTTGATGAAATCCTATATCCAAATAGTAAGGTATTAAAGAGATTTCTGAGACAACTAAGGACATATAAATGAGTGATGAATATAATGATACACAATTTTCTTGGGTGTGCTAAACCATTACAGTGAGATGTGAAAATATCTTATCCTAAGGAGATAAACACAAAAGGTTTTAGGGGGAAAGTATTAGGGAATTTGCAAATTCATTTCAAATGCCATAGCAAATACACACAACACACACACACACACACACACGGGGGTGGGGGGGCATGGAGAGAAAAACAAAGCGCAAGCGTGGCAAAATTTTACTGACTGGTAAACAAAGATCATGGCTATACTGATGTCCATTTACAGTGTTTTTCACCTTTGCTATGGATTTGAATACATTTTAAAAGTTGTAGGGAAAAAAAGAAACTATTTAAATAATTTCTTTGGTCCATCTGAATTTGCTCACCTAAGTAAGTATAGTCCTTTATCCATGGAAAAAGATTAAAGGCAAGATTGTGATGGTGATATGTACTGAATTACTGTGTTTTAATCTGCGAACAGGGGCTCACTCCCAGGGCCTAGCACAGGCAGTGGAGCTATGCATGTTTCTACCTATGATTTTTCGGGTTTGAGAAGGTGAAGACTATCAACTTTGGCAACTGCTGCACATCACAGTGAATCTAGTTCTTTCTAAAAGCCATGTTATTTGAGTAATTCTTTTAACTTCTTTGCTTGAACTTCTAAAACTGGCTATATAGTAAAAAGTAGCATAAATGGATAAGGTCAGAATGCTTCAGCATTTGATTATGCTACGGAGCTTTTAACAATTTATTAAAACTAACAGGGTCAAGGTATTTCCCACCCCGAAGAAAATTTTGACTTAGAATACAAGCAAGAGCCAGGATGACCTAAAAACCATCCCCAACGGTGCATACTTAAGGCAAAAATCTAAAAATCCATGAAGAAAAGACTACTTTTTCTATGGGGGATAATACCAACACCTGATAACATTGCTGCTCAGCATGATAGAATCTGAGATTACAAGACAGTTACATATTTAAGGTAAAGCAGAGTATGGCTAATTAATCCTGTGTGTGTGTGTGTGTGTGTGTATACACATATATTTTCCTCCTTATTTATAATAATAAATAAGCCTTGAAATCTAAAACTTTAATCTGCCTAAATCTATACAGTAACATACCTTGTGCTGGGGGAAAACAATTTTATTCCATAATACTCACTAGTATAGTTTTATTTTTAATAAACATTTATGTCACAAAGACACGATCCAATCTAGGTTGATGAATATTAAAATGATAAAAGTTCGTGACTATGGGACAAAGGAGTCAAGGCTTTAACAGAGATACTACCCGCCTTTACAAAGCATATATATATGTATATATAAATTCTTGTATGTATATAAAGTTCTAGAATCGATATATTCTGGCAATCAATTATATTTAACATTAAAACTATTTTTAAAAGATAGTATCTTTCATTAATGTACAATATATGCTATTTATGCATTAATGTACTACATATGCAGTTTTTTAAATCAGAAAATTACAGTCCTTTAAAAAATGGTATTTATTTTCCAATCTGTGTTTGATTACACAGATATATTGCTATAATGGATACATGAGCACCAGGAAGCTTATCTAATACTAGTTTTAAAAACAGGTAGCAAATTGCATTAGATTTAAACATCAGCAGGAGTGCCCTTCCCCCCCCCCAAACACACAAAAAAATTCATCTTGCATTATGTTAAATATGTAATAGGATTTTCATTATCAACGTAAAAGTAAGGGTGTACTAAAAGCTTAAGTGTCATGTCTACTTTTAAATTAGAGATAATATGAGCTTCAAGATTTTACAAATTGAAACAAAACATAAATAGTTGTTGCATCTAAATATCAAACTTTATATAATTCTTAATTCTCAAAAATCTGTAAATTAGCCTTAAAAACAGATTTCCAAAGACTAATAGTTAACTTATCCAGTTAAAAACAATTTTAAGTAGTAGCTTCATAAAATTATATTCCATTGGTTGAAAAACACACAGAAAGTATTACCTTATTCACACTGTGAATAATTTTTTTAAATGCTTACTGTACTTGCATTCAATTGCATTTTCATACAAACACATATCAGTACACCTAAGTGTACTGTTTATACCTAAGTATCATATAGCATCAGAAAAGCATTATTTTTTCCAACAGACCAGAATTTTTATAGATGAAAAATGTATATAATTTTTTAAAGAGGAGAAATGTAATTGGAGATACCTGTTTGAATCTTGACTCTGTGTAGTTTGGATGTGAACTGATCATTAACTGTAAATATGTGACCATTTTCTATTTCTTTTGATTTGGGCTCTTTCGTAAGAACCCGCTGTGTTGGTTTACCACAGGCGAGGGACTGTAGGGCTCTAACCAGCTCTCTTTCAGGGATATCTGTCTCTTGTTGAATTTCCTGAAATTTCATCAGATTGACATAATTAGACTCTTTAAAAGATTAAAGTAGATTAGTTAATCAGCAAGTAAATTGGCCAAGCGGTAGTCAGACAGAGGTAATTCCATTAAAGAAATAATTGGCAACAAAGGATTCCCTGATTATGACATGTCACTAAAATCTCATTATTTGAACAAACTTGAGGAATGAGTGACTCAAATTATAAAATATTAAAAAGGCATGTACTTTTGTTTCAGGAGACAAAATGCCTAGTCTAAAAATGTTACCCAACAGAGATTATTTATTAGAAACCTGTTTGAATATTTAGGCTAACTGACATATAACTGCTAATTCTGAAATATATGACAACCTTGTAAGTTTATCCTTATTACTCTTTTGCTAAATAATTTCTCCCACAGAAAAATCCAAGTAAGTCTGAGATCAGGCCTTCCAACAAACAATTAAAATTTACAATCCAAGTTCACCTACAGGTACTGCCTGTATGATCAAATTAAAAAAAATTAAATGCCTGGAAATTAGCACTCAACAATGAAAATAATAAAGCTATTTTGACTTTTGCTGCACATTATGGTATGAATAAAACACAATACTGGGGCGGGGGCTGAAGCAGCTGGGGAAAAATGCCATATAAATTTTAGTTCATTTTTCTGTCAGTGGGACAGCAAGGAAAAAAAAAAAATCACACATTGTTCACTTGTGTGATTTATTTCCTACACGCCTGTAGAGATTAAAAGTCTCCACACTAGGATTTATTGCTTTGATGCCCTGAGTTGGCACAAAGACAGTGCTACGTAGATGATCTGAATTAACTATTTTGGACAATCATTCTTTCTATACCACAAGAGCTGTGAACGACGGTTTCAGTTTTTCTAAAGAACTACCAGGTAAGTTGAGGATTCCAAGAAAGGTAAATTTCAATGATTAGATGAGACATATTCCTTTTCTTCAAAGAATTTCTGTTTTTTAATATATATACATATATGTCTACTTATTTTAGACATTTCAAACATTTCAAATGTTAATCCTAGAATATTAAATAGGTGCTATTATTAGAATGGAGATGTTAATATTACACACATGCTAAAACTGACTTACATATTTCACTTTAATCATATTCAAAGAACCAAACCTTCTTATGTGATATTTTAAACTTATAGATCATTCTAGAGGGAACTACTGCATCAGGGTACCTTCTACCCTACTCATCTACATACACATAGGAATGAATGTACGTGAACATATTCTATACACTAAGACCAGCCTGAGCATAAGTGAGGTAATACATAACATGAATTTTTCTATTAATTTCTTCAGACTTTCCCTATAAACATAAAGACATCAGAGAATTCCATAGTATTCTATCAGGATATGGACAGAGATTTGAGTTTTTTGACAAAAACTTTGTTCAGTTTTCTGTTGGTATATACATTTCTGTCTTTTAAGCACAAAAGCCAGTTTTCTCAAGCAAATTTCTAGAAACAAATTTACTTCCTAAAAGTTATACCGGATAGATGACAAATTTCTTTTCAAATTGACCAATTTAGCCCCATAACAACAGCATCTGAGTATCTACTCCCCTACACCTTCCTCAACATCAGACTTTTTCTTTTGTCTACTGGGCTTGAAGTGATGTCTCATTATTTTCATTTATACTTTCCATGGTCATAGGGGAGAGAATCTTTTTATATTTACAGAATATTTGTAACTTTTCTATGTTTTTCATTCATATTCCTTGCATGGTTTTCTACTTGATGTTTTCAAACTGACTTATTTGTACATTTATACCTTATGGTTTCCAATTTTGTTTTTTCTGAGACTCACTTTGACACCCTCAGTAGAGTGCTATACCATCACAGCTCACAGCAACTTCAAACTCTTAAGCTCAAGTGATCTTCTTGCCTCAGTCTCCTGAGTAGCTGAGATTACAGGCACCTGCCACAACACCCAGCTAATTTAGAGGTAGGGTCTGTTCTTGCTCTGGAGTTGCAGACTGGTCTCCAACTCCAGAGCTCAAGCAATTAATCCATGTTGGCCTCCAGAGTGTTAGGATTACAGGCGTGAGACATTGTCCCTGGCCTATTTTTCAATTTTGTTACAAGTTACAAATAATTTATTCCAGTCTCTTTATCTTTTAATTTAAGATATTACATCATATAGAAGATTTATTACTTTTTGTGTGGTTAAATCTATCAGTGTTTTACCTTGTGGTTTCTGTAATAGATTTTTTTTTTTTTATAAAAGACCTTTCTCAAATTAGGATTATCAACAAACTGTATTTTTCTTCTATTATTTTACAGAATTGTGCTTTTATTTAGATTTCACATTACCTGTAATTTGATTTTGTATCTGAAATAATATATAGAACTTACAGCACTAATATTACCATATTACTCCTCCCATTCCCCAAAATAAAACAATTATTTTAATCAAGTTAATTAGAAAAAGACAAATTTATCACATCCCTAACAACACCCACAAATGTATCAATCTGCTTCTGGGGTCTTATTTTCTTCAAATGAGTTATCTGTCTATGCATTTTAAAAATAACGTTAAGGTATGTTCTGGTATTTGGATAAATTCCTTCCCTTCTCACTGGGCTTTCCCACCCAAGACTCCTCCCCTTCCAAAATAAATTTTGCTATTTTTACATATTTTCTCAGCCAGATGGATTCTGGGATTAGCTTGTCAAGTATTTAAAAAACAAAAAACTTTGGGGGATTTTGATTAAAATTTCATTCAATTCAATTTATAGGTTACTCGAGAAAATGGCACCCTTATAATATGTCATCTTCCCATTGAGGTACATTTATCATTTGATATTCTTTCACTTTTATTATCTTCTTGGTGTAAGTCATATGTTTACATTCCTTGCTAGAATAATTCCTAGGTGGATTTTTTTTAATTGATACATTATATTTATACATATTTATGGGGTACATGTGAAATCTTGTTACTTGCACAGAACAGGTAATGATCAAGTCAGGGTATTTAAGGTACCCACCATTTGGAGTATTTATCTTTTCTGTGTGGTGGGTGCCAAGAGTTCAAGTCCTCTTTTCTAGCTATTTTGAAATATATGACAGGTTATTGTTAACAATAGCTATGTAACTCTCCTATTGAAGATGAGAACTTAATATTCCTTCTATTAATTTAATGTTTCTACTCATTAAACTCATTAAGTTTCTTCTCAGCCACTTCCCAACCTCTGCTATAAAACTTTCCACTCTCAACCTTCATGTGATCAATTTTTTTAGCTTCTACATATGAATGAGAATATATATCTGTCTTTCAGTGCCTGGCTTATTTCACTTAATAACCTCCAGTTCCATCCATGTTGCTACAAATAATCATACTGTTCTTTTTTATGGTGGTTCTTGATAAAACAGCCTTTTCTTCATGTTATCTATTGATTAATGCTAATTTACAGAAAAGGTAACAGAACTCTTTTCAGAAAGAATAGTTTCTCATTATTGCTACTGCCAGATGACAGTTTATAAAGTATCAGTTGCTTTTTAATTCCTCCCTGATATCCAGAAATTTAATTTTTTTCTTTTCTTAGTTTATTAGTTAGGACCTGCAGAGGAAGGCAGAATACTAATAGTAAAGACAGGTGTCCGTAACTTGCTCCTAACTTTAATAAGAAAGTGTCTAGTATTTCACCACCAACTATTATTATGCTTAACTATTTCATCAGATACAATCCTTTAACACTGAGGGCATTTTGTTCTATTCTCAGGTAGCCAAGAGTCCCTCACTCAAGAAACAAAGAGACTGACTTTTTTCAAATGCATTTTGGCATGTGTAGAAATAATTAGTTTTCCCCAGAAAATGGTGTCTGGCATTAGCAACTGCTTATTCTTAAAATGACTACAATACTTTAATAACTATCTTTTCAACGAATGTCCTAATGTGAAGACTCTTCTTTGTACTCCAGAGATAAAGCCTATCTGTGCATAGTGCATTATTCTTTCAATATACTGCTGAGTATAACTTCTATTATTTTATTTATGCTTTTATGTTGAATAACCTATAACTTTCTCTTATTTTTTATGCTTTCCCTGTTCACTTTTAGTAATAAAGTTATGCTGGCCTCAAATATTTCCCAAGAGCAAAATACAGGTATTTTGCTTTCTGAGTTCAAATTCTTTATATGGCTTTCAATTTTGACTTGCTAATTTTGTTATTCAAACCTTCAACAACCACCTTTGTAACTGGTTAGCCAGTAAATTTGTAAGTGAATTCTGTGACTACAGAATTATCTATTTCTCTTTGTACTTCTAACTGATCTGTATTGTGAAGTTATGTCATTATTGTTATAAATTCTTGATTAAATACTAAATATCACTCTTTAATGTTTCCTATTTAAATTCTACTGTCTCCCACCTAATATTGCTAAAATTAGCTTTTATAATTAGACTCATTCTCAAAATTTTAAAAAGTATAACCAAGAACATTAAGAAAAATACATATTAATATTATCTATACCTAGCTCTTTCAAAAACTAAAATCCAAGGTATAGACCACCAGGGTACATATTTTGTACGTTTAACTGGTCTAAATCTCAATAAATTTATCTTTAGTCATTCAAAAAATATATCAAAAGAAGAAAAGGACTTAGCAGCCTGACTACTGTGGATTAAATTTAACACTACAACCACTTGCTGTAGCCAGCCTCTACGATAGTTTGTGATGATCCTGGTATAGCTTACCTACATGTCGTCCTCTTTCTCTATCAGGGCTGACATGGGTGATGAAGAAAATGAGGCGACAGTGTGTGACTTCCAAGCCTAGGCCATAAAGACACAGTGGGTTCTGCCTGGGTCTCTTGGATTGCTCACTCTGGGAAAAGCTAACTACTGGGATTCAAGGAGAATCAAACAGCAATATGGAAAGGTACCAACATCTAAAATGAACTTGCCAGCTATCTGAGCATCCAAGGAAGTGTGTTCTCCAGCAATAAACTATTAGATAACTGACACGTAAACGCAACTTCATGAAAGACCCCCTGTCAAGCCAGAATCACCTAACAGAGTCCCCTCTGAAGCCCTAACTCAGAGAATCCACGAGAGATGATAAACCGTCACTGGTTGTTTTAAATCACTAAGTTTTGAGTTTTGTTCTATGACACTGAATAACTCATATACCACCTTCTACCACCTTACTGAAAAGATAAAGAATATTGTAGACACAACACACTATGCTCAGGCTTTTGGTTTATGATTTAACTTAAATTTTTAAAATATGAGAAACTGTTTACGTTTTCTTTTTCCAAACTGGTTGGGAAAAGGATAAGTAAGCTTGAAGAACTAAGATTTGTAATTTCAGTAACAGTTTGGAAAATTAATTTTTATTTTTGCTTATCCCATTATTTTTACCAGTTCTTTATAAACCAGAACTCTAAAAACCTAGCATTTTCAAGCAGCTTATTTTACTTAAAATATATTATCCATGAGAGCGGCAGATTAAAAATTACCAATCAAAGGCAGCTGTTAGAGATAATTTACTTGTGTCTATTTGAAAAACTTTATAATGTCTGAACAATGTACTCAATGCTTGTTTAATCAGCATTCTTGGAACTTGATCATGTAACTTATGCTTGAAAATCAAAGTTCTTCTCTAGGTAAGACCCACCTAAAAATAAATGAGAAAAACTTCTTAACTTAGCCGTTAGATACCTGGATTTCTATCATTTTAAGGATATCACATAGAAATGGCCATCTCTTAATTACATATACCATATAAATGGGAGTATGGAAGTGAAATTAAAATAGGTCCATACAAAATAAGTCTCAAAAAAAAACTGAAAGCATATCAAGTATTTTTTTCTGGACACATTAGAATAAAACTAAAAACCAATAGTAAGAATAATACTGGAGAATACACAAATGCACGGAAATTAAAAAATATGATCTTCAATGACCAGTGAGTCAATGAAGCAATTAAGAAAAAGTGCCTACATCAAAATAGCAGAAAAGGATCAAACAAACCACCTAATAATACATTTCAAATAACTACTAAAAGAAAAACAAGAAACCAAACCTAAAACTAGTAGAAGGAAAAAAGAAAATAAGATCAGAGCAGGAATAAATGAAAATGAAACAAAAAAAAATACAAAAGATCAACAAAACAAAAAATCTGTTTTGCAAAAAGACAAAAATAGACACACCTTTAGCCACACTAAGACAGCAAGAGAGAAGACTCAAATAAATAAAATCAGGCATAAAAAAGGAGATATTATAACTAATACTTCAGAAATCCAGTATTATTATAGCCAGGAAGAAATCTAAAACTTGAATAAACTAATAAGATAGAAGGAATAATAAAATGTTTCCTATAACAGAAAAACATGGGACCTAATGGTTTCACAGCTGAATTCTAAGTATTCAAAGAAACTAATACTAATCCTATTAAAACTATTCCCAAAAACTGAGGAAGAGGGGATATTCCCAAACACATTCTACAAGGCCTTTATCATCCTGATATCAATACCAGGTAAAGCTACAACCAAAAATACTACAGACCACTATCTCTGAAGAAGAAATAATCAACAAAATACTAGCAACCAAATTCAACAATACATTAAAAAGATTATTCATCAAGTGGGAGTCATCCTAGAGAAGCAAGGATGCTTCATCACATGCAAATCATTCAATGTGATACATCATACAAAAGAATTAAGGACAATAATATATTCATTTCAAGTGATGCTGAAAAGTGTTCAATAAAATCCAACATCCCTTCATGATAAAAATTCTCCAAAAAAAAAAAAAAAAAAACTGGGCATAGAAAGAACTTAACCTAAACAAGATAAAAACCATCTACAACAGAGCCATAGCTAATATCCTACTATATGGGAAAAAACTGGAATCCTTTACTCTAAGATCTGGAACAAGACAAGGATACCTACTTTCAACCACTGTTATTCAACACAGTACTAGAAGTTCTAGCTAAAACGAAGTCAGATGAAAGAATATAAAGGGCAGACTGGAAAGGAAGAAGTCAAGTTATCCTTGTTTGCAGATAAGATCGTATATATCAAAAAACCTAAAAACCCTACCCCAAAACTGTGAGAAGTGATATATTTAGTAAAGCTGCAGAATACAAAATCAATATACTAAAATCAGTAATATTTCAATATGCCAACAGTAAATGATCTGAAAAGGAAACCAAGAAAGTAGTATCATTTATAATAGCTACAAATAAAATACTTAGGAAGAAATGTAACCCAAGAAGTGAGAAATCTGTATAAATGCAAACTACAAAACAGCGATGAAAGAAAATGAAGACAACACACACAAAAAAGGAAAGATGGCTTATGGGCTGAAAGCTCCAATATTGTTATACTGTTCATTTAACTCAAAGCAATCTACAGATTCAATGCAATGTCCACCAAAATACCAATGGTATTTTTTAAAGGAACAGAAATAATAATTCTAAAATTTGTATGGAACCACAACAGACCCAGAATAGTCAAGGCCATCCTGGGTATAAAGAACAAAACCAGAGCAATCATCCTACTTGACTTCAATTTACACTACAGAGTTATCATAACAAAAACAGCATGGTATTAACATAAACACAGAGACTGATCAATGGAACAGAGAACACAGAAATAAAACCACACATCTTTAGTGAACTTATCCTTAACAAAAGTGTCAAGAATGGGAAAACTGCATATCCATGGGCAGAAGAATCAAAGTAGACTCTGATTCTCTTACCATACACAAAAATCAAATCAAATGAATTTAAGATTTAAACCTAAGACCAGAAACTGTTAAAATTATAAAAAGAAAACACCGCGGAAACACTACACAGACTGGTGTGAGCAAGGACTTTTTTTTTTTTTTTTAAAGCACAGGGAACCACAGCAAAATTAGACACATGAGATCACATCAAAGAAAAAGCTTCTGCACAGCAAAAGAAACAATAAAAAAAGGGAAGAGAAAACTCTTAAAATGTAAGAAAATTTGTAAACTACCCTCTGACAGGCATTAAAACTAGAATATATTAAGGAGTTCCAAAATTCTGATAGGGAAAAAAATCACATAATCTGATTTAAAAATGGGCAAAAGATCTGAATAGAGTTTTCTCAAAAAATGGCCAACGGGTTATATGAAAAAAAGGCTCAACATCATTATTCATCAGAAAAATGCAAATCAAAACTACAATGAGATAGATATCATTTGTGAAAATGGCTTTTATCAAAAATAGAGGCAATAACGAATGCTGCTGTGGATGTGGAGAAAGGGAAACCCCTGTACCCTGTTGGGGACATGCAAATTAGTGAAGGAAAACAGTATGGAAGTTCCTCAGAAAACTGAAAACAGAACTACCACATGACACAGCAATCCCACAGCAAAGGAGGGAAATTTAGTATGTCTAAAAAGAAGTTTGCGTGTTTACTACAGCACTTTTCACAACAGCCAAGATAATGGAATCAACCTAAGAGTCCATCATCGGATAAGAAATTGTGGTATATATACACAATGGAATGTTATATAGCCACAGAAAGAATGGAATCCTGTTATTTACAACAACATACATGGAACTGGAAAACATTATGGTACATACAGAAAGACAAAGCTCTCACAGTCTCACTCATATGTGGGAGCTAAATATTAAAAGCAATTGATCTTATGGATACACAGAGTAAAATGAGTTAGCAGATAACTGGTAAAGGGAAAGGTAGCAAGGAGAGAGAAATAAAACGAGAATGTACAAATATAGTTTGAATGAACAATATTTGACATCACAACAAAGTGACTGAAATCAACAATAGGTTAGGGTATAAAGCAACTAAAAAAGTGGAATTGGTATGTTCCTAACACAAAGAAATGTTAAAATGTCTAATGTTAGGGATACCTCAATTTCCCTGATTGGATTCATTTACTTTGTATGCCTGTATCAAAACATTATATATACCCTATAAAGATATACAACTATTATACACCCATAATAATTAAAAATGAAAAATGTTTAAAAACAGGCCAAGAATTTAATCCTATTGCCCTTAGAGTTTCAAACTTACATATTTTTCTTATGTTCACCTACAGATAAAAAACTATCTTTCTCATTAAGCAAAAATATGGCAGTTATTCTGGAACCTTTCAAAATGTTTGCTCATTTCCTTAACTTAGTAAGAATCGACACGGAGGAGCAAGATGGCAGCCCAGGAACAGCTTCTTTGCAATTGAGCGTGGTGAGATTGTGAAAATAAGACTCTCAGCAACTCTGGCTGGTGGCATCTGCCCTAAAAACATCCCTGTGGGGACACTGGGAGATAGCTAGGGGCTCCTGGACCCCACGAGGAGGACAAACGCAGTGGAGAACTAGCAAGTGGTAGTGTGCTGTTTGTTTGGTCAGAGGCTGCCCACAGCTGTAACTATAGCAAAAGTGAGACTGCAAAAAGGGAAGGCCTTACCTGTTTTGTCTTTTCGGACTTGGGGACTTGGTTGATCTACTTTGGGCCAGAGTATGGATGACTTTAAGCATCGTCTAGGGCCCCGACTGAGTCAATGAGTCAGAACAGAGCTAATATGTTTGGCTCTGGGCTGCCTGCGCACCCACTCTGGGAGAACTGCCCCTGCAGCCTCTGCCCTCAGGGTCCCAGCACCAGGACTGGCTGGAGACCTGGGGCATGTAATCTACCATGTTTCCCTGAAAATAAGACCTATGCAAAAAATAAGCCCTAGCAGGATTTCTATGCATTTGTTAAATATAAGCCCTACCCCTATAATAAGACCTAGTGATTGGCATTTCCACACCATGCATTTCGGGGCAGTGGTAAGGAAGACTGCAATACCTTTTATCTGCCTCGGCTCCTTTCTCCAAGCTGTTCGCACTTGCATGGTAACCGCAGTCCGCAGGCATCGTATTGCACATGTGCTAACGGCTAGGGGAAAGAGTTCAAGGATCACTAGCACCAGCCCCACCAACAAGGTCAGCTCCCTCTGTCAGGTTCCAGAAGAAGATGACTTAACTGTATTTGAATAAATGTAAATTGTTGTATTATACTTAATAAAAATAAGACATCCCCTGAAAATAAGCCCTAGTGTGTCTTCTTGAGAAAAA
>CAUYQV010017875.1:0-21844 GCA_963574575.1 Galagoides demidoff
GCCTCCCAAGTAGCTGGGACCACAGGCGCCCGCCACAATGCCTGGCCATTTTTTGGTTGCAGCCATCATTGTTGTTTGGCGGGCCTGGGCTGGGGATTCGAACCCGCCACCTTAGGTGTACGTGGCTGGCGCCTTAGCCGATTGAGCCACAGGCGCCGAGCCCCTATATTTGTCTTTTAAAGCAAGATGCAATTCTTGAATACAACAGATGTCCAGTCTGAGTTTCTGAATCTAATCAGCTAATGTGTGCTTCTTTAGAGCACAATTTAAGCCATTCACATTGATTGAAATTATTGATAAGCCTAGTGAAATATTGGGCATCAAGTTGCTTGAAAGTCCAGTAGACATTTTTGATTTTTTTCGCCACTGTAGAAGCTGGAATTTGATCAAAAGTTTCTGAGTGAGTTTACTTTTGTTGTGGAGGATTACACTGGTCATTATGGAGGATAGGTTTGAGAATTTCCTGGAGAACTGGTTTAGTTATGGCAAATTTCTTCAACATGTAAATGTCATTAAAGTACTTAATTTCTCCATTATAGATGAAACTCAGTTTAGCTGGATACAGGATCCTGGGTTGAAAGTTATTTTGTTTTAGGCGATTAAAAGTCGATGACCATCCTCTTTTAGCCTGAAAGGTTTCAGCAGAGCAATCTGCAGTCATTCTAATACTCTTCCCCTTGTAGGTTGTATGGTTTTCTTGCATCTAACTGCTTTCAGAATTTTCTCTTTCAGATTAACTTTAGCGAAGTTAATTATGATGTGTCTGGGGGATGTCTTGTTTGGGTTGAGTCATTCTGGGGTTCTGATACTATCTGCTATCTGAATTTTAGAATCTCTTGGCATGTCTGGAAAGTTCTCTTTCATAATTTCATGAAGAATAGCCTCTGTGTTTTGTGAAGGAACTTTGTTGCCTTTAGGGATTCCTATAAGGTGAATATTAGTTTCTTCAAATTATCCCAGAGCTCTCTGAGAGAAAGATCCGTTTTTGCTTTCCATTTCTTTTCATCTTTGAGCTCTTAGGCTTATTGAAAAGCTTTGTCTTCAGTGTCAAAGATACTTTCTTCTGCCTGTTCCATTCTGTTACCAAGGGATTCTACCATATTTTTCAGATCTTTGAGGGCTAAGAACTCTTGCCTCAATGTTTCAGAATCTTTGATCATTTTATCTTTGAAATTGTTGAATTCTTGAGACATCTTTTGAATAATTTCTTGAAGTTGTATTTCTCTCCTTTCTTCCATTCTGTTAATCTTATTTACTATCCAAATTCTGAACCCAATTTCTGACATCTCAGTCATCTGTTTATGGGTGGGATCTTCAGATGCATGTGCTACATCCTTCCTTGGGGGGTTTGATCTACTCTGGTTATTAATATTACTGGAGTTTTTCCCTTGATTCCACCTCATGCTGAATTTACACTGTTTGGTTAGGTGAGTAGGTAAGAAGTTGGGTTGGGGGCTCTTGGAGTAGTGTTTTACTAGCCCTTTTGGGAAAAGGCTGGAAATGGTGTTTACCTTTTTCCCTAGAGCTTTGCCAAGGATGTGTATAGATGGTGTAATGGTCTGAGAGACTGGGGGCCTGCTTCGTGTGGTGGGGCTAAGTGTCTCTATCTTGTTTTCGGCTGGTCTCTGTTCTACCTTATAAAATCAATTACTCTGAGTTAAAATCTCAGCTGTGGAGAAATATCAGTGATTAAGTCACCCTGCCCCTCGCAGGTGATGGTTGGGAAAGGAAAACCACACCTTCCC
Organism: Galagoides demidoff; assembly: GCA_963574575.1. Lineage (NCBI taxonomy): Eukaryota > Metazoa > Chordata > Mammalia > Primates > Galagidae > Galagoides > Galagoides demidoff. The sequence goes on from CAUYQV010017875.1 coordinate 1,746, forward strand.
CCAGTCACACTCCCAGGGTACCACTTTGGGTAGTTCTTGGGTGATTGGCCCAGTTCAAGAGATCCAAATCATGTTTCCCAGTCAGCACTCATCTCAAGTGGGGGAGTTCAAAATGTTCCCAGCAGCTGGACAGCAGGGGTCTTCTGACAGCTCAGATATTACTCACTCCAGTGCTCTGTGGGGTCAGAAGAACCTACCCAGCAAATAAATTAGTCTAGGAAGGTTGATGGCTCTTTCCCCACTTTGCACCTTTGTCACACCCAATCACTGGAGACCCCACAGGACTGTGGCCCAATTGTACAATAAGCGAGTGTGGCAGGGCTTTGTGTCTGCCAGAGTCAATGCCACCTCCACTCAGTTACTGCTCTTTGTCGCCAGCCAGCAAAGGGAGCTGACGTCTGTCTGTCCCAGGCACTCAATGATAGCTGGAGAATGTTCCACTTGAAGTCAATCTAGGCCTGAGAAAATCCAGACAACACCAGAGATTTTCCCTCAACCACCAGTTAATTTGCCCAGTTCAAGAGATCCAAACCTATTGACCTGATCAGTACCCACTGTCTAACTGGAAAGCTCACAAGGTCTCTAGCACCTAGATAGTAGGAATCTACTGTTAGCTCAAGTGTGGCTCACTCTGATTCTCTGAGGAGTCCAAAAGACCTATTCAGTAGACAATTTGGAGTAAGGAGGCTGATGTCTCTTTCCCATCCTTGCTCGCCTTTCACCACTGGACTCTGGCAACCCCACCACCAGTCTCTGTTAACCCAGACTCTGTGACCCAGTCCTGTCCAATAAGCGAGTGTGTTAGGGCTTTGTGCCTGCCTGAGTCCAAGTAAAGTCAATGCCTCTTCCACTTGGTGACCACTCTTTGTCACCAGCCAGCAGAGGGACCTGAAGCCTGTCTGCCTCAGGCACTCAGTGGCAGCTGGAGAATATTCCACCTGGGCTCAATCTAAACCTAGAATTTGTTTTCTTGAAGTTGTGGCTTGCCTCAGTGGAGAAGACATGCGTTTATCTATCTCTTCTCTCAGCTTGGCTCTCCTCCTTCAGCTTCACTGGGTTCTTTCTGGTGGTTATCTCTCCCTCTAAACTGGAGTTTATGTTGAAAACTAGCTCTAGTCAGCCCTCATCCCCTGTTCCTCCATCTTCTTATTGAATGTGAAAATTGGAGTTAGGGAAAATAGTCAATCCGAGGTTTTAGCAAAGTACAAAACACACTGAAACCAAGCGAACAAAAAACAGACAAAAATGCTACCAGACACACAAGCACACAGATGCACAATCAGAAACAAGTAAACAAATAGACAAAATAAAACAAAACAAAAACAAACAAACAAAAAACTCCCACAAAAATGGTAATCATAAAATGATAAAAAAACAAAAACAGAAAATAAAAAACCAAAAACAAAACTATTAGTCTGATGTAAGCATTCTCAGCTACCATAAGGAGAGAAGGAGAGGAAGAGAGAAGAAAAAAGGAAGAATAGTATTAATAATAAAAAATAAAAAATAAAAATACTTAGCAGTAATTCCTACAAAAAAGGATAATGAAAAAAAGATAAAAAAGGGGGGGAACCACCAAGGAAAATATTATTCTTATCTATATATACAAACATACATATGAGGTGGGGATCAACTTTAGTGGGAATATGTTTATGTTGCATTATACCTTCTAGACAGCAGGTGGCGCTGTGAGTGGTTCCCAAGCTAAAAAACAAATAAATAAACAACAACAAAAGGAATCTTTGCTGGCAGGTTGCACAAATTCTCCCTAAAACATTTCCCGTAAAGTGTGGGGTGTCCTGAACCAGCTTCAGATGCAGGATGACTGGCCACAGGTGAGATTGAGCTCTCCACACTCCTGGAAGAGGTGCTATGGAGATGCCATTTTTGAAGTTTTACAATATGTCTGGTTCCTGGCTGGCTGACCAGCCTTGGCTGTCTTTTTCCGGGCAGCACTCCTATCTGTCCTCCAAACTTGTAGGAGTCTACACTTCACCAGTTTTTCCACTCAACTCCTAGTTTCCCCTCAAACTGGAAATTGTTATCTTCCATGGGAAAAGGGCTGGTTGCTGCTTGTGCCAACCGCTTTAACGCCATGGCACAGAGTTTTTAGTCCATTTCTGTGTGGGAGTGGCTGGTTACCTCTGATAGCCACGGATTCAGCGACATGCACAAAAGACTTTTCAGAGTCTGTAGGAAAGGGATTGATTGCCCCTGTTGCTCACTGCTTCAGTGCAGTGCACCAAAGACTTTTAAAATTACAAAGTGAATCTGTTTCCTAAGCAGAATCCTTTCCTCTGAAATTTCTGTCTGGTTGCCTGAACCCTTGATGCTCCAAACAGGGTCCAAACAGCTTCCCTTTCTGGTCGCCAAATTCTGCTCGGGAGTGTACGCCTCACTTGACTCTCTTCAAAACACCCAAACTCCCCACGAATTGGGTATAGAAGTCCTTTGTTGGGGAGGGATTGGTTTCTGCCATTTCAGACGCTGGTCGCTGGCCATAGCTGGCGCCACCAAGTTTTTTCTGGCAGATACCGCACTTCTGGGTTACACTTCCAATCCAGCAATTCACCTCTTTGCGGCACACCCTGCATTGCTTGTCTATGCCAGCACTCCACACAGGGAAAGATCCAGCTCTCCATGCTCACCTGAAACCATGAGGAGAGTTGACTGAGCAATGCATCCCCTCCGCCATCTTGCTCCACCTCCCACCAGAAAGTTTCAGCTTGTGATTTGGCTTCTCTTGGAGTCTGCCTACAGGGAGAGGTGGGATAATTTTGTGGAATTTGAGCTTTTAGGTAGGTCTCAGTGCCAGTAACTTCTCACTGTGAATAAGGGATTGGCATTCTGGCTTTATCCTACTCAGTGTTTTGTGCTTGGGCAAAGCGTCTCTGCTGAGAGATGGATCCCTTCACAGATTTTGTAGTATCAGATCCAAATATCAGATTCAGGATCATGGAAAATTCCCCAAGGTAAGTAACACCAGTTTATGAGCCATCTTGAAAGGCAGTCTACTTGCCTTTCCTCTTGTTGACGCCCATCTGGCACTTTAGAAGATGAACATTTCAAATTTTGACAATAACTATACTCCCTCTCTCCCCCAACAGACCCTGTCACTCAGCAGCAGCCCACAGTGTTGGCACTCCATGGTAGGAAGATGCTGGGGTTTTCACCAAACAGACCCGAGTTTAATTCTATCTCTGCTGCTTTCTATGTCATAATCTTGAGCATGTAATCTAAACTTTTTGATCATCCATTTTTCCCTTTGTAAAATGGGATTCCTCACAGGGCTGCTGCAAGAATGAAAGTGATAAGGCTCAACAAATATAGCCGTGACCATCGTGTGCTCTGAGAAGGACTAACCAATGCAGAATGGCCATCAGGTCTGGATTTCTCATTCTAATCTCTACAGTGAATCTCTCATTATGTCAATTCTAGTGACTGGTAAAATTAGTATTGTCTTTCCCCTCTGGGCAAAACTGTGCTCTGCTTCTTTTGATTATAATGGGAAAGTATTTTAGCACACCCAGAGATGAAAACGTCACAGTTTCACCCTGTGATGAGTTCTGGCTGCATTGCCGAGTGATGGCCAGATGGCCTGCACTATATCCATCCTTCTGCATCTCTGTTTCCAGGTCTAAATGGTCTTGAGTTTCCATCAAGTGTTTGGTTATGACAGTGAATCCCCCACTGGCTCAAGTTGAGTACCTGAAAGTATAAAGAGGCAACTATTCCAGCACATCATATTTGTTTTTAAGGGTCCAAGCATACACGTGTATGTCTGCCATTTTTCTCTTCCTTAAAGTTGAAATTGTTGCCCTGCAGTGCCACTTGATCAGAACTTTGGCAACTGGCTTGTTGAATGAGCAAGACTCTTGCAGAAAATGGCATCATTCTTTCTCACATCTGCCCATTTTTTACCTGCTCTCTCCTTCTGGTCACCTTTTGGGCCAATGCAATAGTTTTTGTGGTCACACCTAGAAAATCACAATGATGATAACATACTAAAGTTGTTTGGCTACTTCCCAGTGAGAGAAAATCTAATACAGTCTAATTCATGTATAAACTACAGATTCTCCTTCCTTCATCTGGATCTTTTTGAGGTCTGGATGTCAGCAATGGGGGCTAAATTTTCCCCACCTTATGTCCCCTACTCGCAGATATTTTAGGCCTCTTCTTTTTGGGGATCATAGGTGGGGCAGAGAGGAGGCACAGGAGAAGCTTTTAGGCTGCATACTCCTCCTGGGTGTGCTGTGTGTACACAGATGTGGCACTTCTTTGTTAATTCCTCCACAAGCCTGCAGCTCCCTAAAGCTGGGAAAGTCACCAGAGGTTCGCTGCTTTTGTCTCCATTCTACTGAAATGGCTTCAATCTTGGCAGGCTCACAGGCAGGCTCCTTTCCTTCCTCTTCAAATAAAAAAATTAATTGGTATCCTGATTATAAAAGCAACACACATAACAACAGAATATGTCTAAAAATAATGAAGCAGAAGATAATTAGTCAAATTCCTGCCACCTACAACCCAAATGCCCATTGACAGATGAATGAAGAAACAAATTGTTGAATGCACACTCAACAGATACCACTCTATATTAAAAAGGAGTAAACTATTGATATACCCAACAATGTGGGTGCATCTAAAAATAATTATGCTGAGTGAAAGAAAGTGGATGAAAAGAGTGCATACTATATGATTCCATGTATGATACTCAGATACACTCATGAATTTAAAGTGACAGAAAGCAGAGCAGTGATTCTTTTTTCATTGTGGAGAAGGAAGAGTGGGAGGAATGGATTCTGAAGGCGCAGGACATTTTGCTGGGTGATGGATATATCCGTTATCTGGATCATGGAGCTGGTTTCATTGGCATACCAAATTGTATCCTTTGAATATGTGCAGATTGTTGTATGTCTATTATGTCTCAATAAAACTACTTGAACGTTCTTACCATCTGATGTATGAAGACAGGGTCCTTTTCCTAAAAGTTTCCTGGCTGGCTCTTTCATCCAGGCTTCTCTCTGGACCTCTGATCACAGGCTCCATGCCCCACCCTCAGTGGGGGCACAGTCTGCTCCTTGGAAAGTCCTCTGTCCTCAGACCCAGCCTCTGGCCTGTTAAGTCTTTAAGCAGGAGGCTGGTTCTCACCCAGCTTCTGGGAGCATGTGTCCAGCACCTCAAGAGTTTGCCTAAGGCGTTTGCCGTTTGTCTGTCTGGACGTGTTGGCCCTAAAGCTCCTTTCTCTTTCATCTCGCTTATGTGAAGAGCCACCCCCACAGAGGACTTTTCTTCTAAGATCTCACTGATTTTTGCCTCATCAATCCCCTGTGAGTCTTGATTTTTACTATATAGCCTGGGGGGGTGTGGTGGTGGTGGTGGTGTTCTAACAAAAGCCGAAGTAATTTTTGGCAATAGCCTTGGCCAGACCTATGCATATGGTCCACTTGTCAATCATGGACCCCATAGCCTTTTTTTTTTTTTTTTTTTTTTTTAGCTTTGGAGCCACAGGTCGAAATTCCATAATGGAAAAGTCCCATTTTAATTATGGGCTCCTATACTTCATTGAGATACAGAGAGATGAATTTTCCCACAATATATTTTTAGAGGTAACTTTGTTAAAAGAGTAGGGCAGCAACCTCTCTGAGCAGGGAGTTGTGTTTGGGTGTGTGCCCCTCCCCTGGGAGATGCACAGCAGACCTGTTGGTCCTTTTCCTCATTCTGTCTAAGAACATCAGATGTCTAAGAGCACAGATAGTAACCTCATCTCTTTTCTGATTTTGCAAAGGGAAAATGTTACAAACACCATGAGCATTTGTTGAAGGCCCACACAGCCAGGTGCTGTACCCAGAACTAATGCTGCAGTGGTGACAGATGGGTTCCATCCTCTTGGATCCCACAGTTGAGGAGACTGGATGATAGGATGTCAACTTGGAGAAGAAAGTGAACTCGTGAAGAAAGGGCCACATGTTGGCTTTTGCAGACATCCTTTAAGAAGGAGCTGAGGGTAGGAGGCTGAACAGTTTTCATGGAAACCAGATGCACCACCTCTGTCAGGATCCCTTTTCCTCAGTAGGAAAAGAATGAAGTGCATTCCCTCTCCTGACCTCAAAACATGTGTGGGGTCAAATGTGCATGGAATCTCCCTTCCTTCTGCCTTTTCTGCAAGCCAGTGAGGGGCCCTTAAAAGGTTAGAGCCATACAGGATGGTAGAGGAGACAATTCAAGGAGTGAAGGAAGGAGGAGGCTGACTGGGTGCCCAGTTCTGAATGCCTTAAATGGATGGGTGGGGAGTGCAGAATGAGTGAAGTTTTAAATGGGCTACAACGAGATTTAATAATAAAAAATGCCCAAATGTCTACAAAATTGAACCCAGATAGCACAAAGAGTCCAAGAGGTTTCTGCAGAACGCAGATGGTACTAAAAAGATGGAGGGTTTAGCAAGTAATGGAAACTCTGTGCCTATATGAACTCATTCAGTCCTCACAGCAACCCCATAAGGTAGGTGCTGTGCTGTTATTAACATCCTCCTCTCACCAGTGAGGCCAAGTGACTTGTCAGTCATCCAGCTTGAATCGTGTCTCTAGAAACAAAGCCCCCTCCCTACCTCCCACCCTCTCACCTCAGCCTATTCTGCAACCTCATCAAGTTTCCAATTAGCCCTGCGAGACCAGGAGCTCTCCAAGGTTCTGGAGGGAGGCCCCAAGGCAGTGTAGAGCGGCAGCTGGTCAGACCACGCAGGACATGGTAAAGGCCAGGATTTTATTCTGAGAGTTAAGGGAAACCACAGGCATCTGAATGAATCACTGTGGCATCTGCACTTTCAGATCTGGTGCTCTGGCTCTGTCTCTATTTAGCACCTGAGAGCTGGCTATTTACCTTGCCCACCTTTCCTTTTGGACTGGAAATGTCTTGCGGCAGGGACCACATCTTAGCCATTTTATATCTTCTTCATGTTGTCCCAGTTACACGGCACAGCACTAAAATATATTAAAAATTTAGTGCCTGTTTATTGAATGAAATTAAAGGGGGAAATGGATTCTTAATTATCTTCTAAAATCTCATTTTCTTATAGCCCAATTAATTTCAAAGATACTCAGGTATCTTGGCAATAATTATGGTGATATTAATAATTGCAGTTACTATGCTGTGTTACATGCTGGGATTTGGGCAAATTTCTCTCTTTCTCTATCTCTATATATGAACATTGGGTGGAAAAAATATATAAAACATAAATAAATATAGTATGTGTATAAACAAATATAGTATATGTATTCACATATACAAACACACATACATATACTATATTTATATATAAATTGGGAGGAATATATATAATTGAGAGATAGCTAGAGGGAGAGAGAGCGCCTTTAGGTCCTACCAGTCACTCGCAGCCCTCTCTCTCCCAAGGGAAAGACTCACCTGATGTCCTCATAATACCAAAGGTGAAGGAGAAGATAGCTTCTCGGAAAGGACCACTAGGTGGCGGTGTGGCACTATCATCACCCCTGCACCTGTCCGAGGGGCAGTGAGTAACCCTGACCAATTCTGAGGTTCTTGGTAGTATGGCAGTGCAGGGGGTGGGGGATCTCTTAGTGACTAAGAGGACCAAGATGGGAGCCCATGCACCAAGCACTTTAGTTGGGGTTGAAGGATTTCCAATTTATGCCCATAAAGCTGCCCTCAGAAACAACTCCCACTAAGTCAGGGTGCACTTTCTCCTGTTGAAATCTGAAAATTATTCATTTTGATTAAGATGAATAAGGCATTATTAAATTTCAACTCTCACTAACACGTCCTCTGTCTTCACACCCTCTATTTTAGAGTAGATTGGGGAAGGGGGACAGGAAAGCCATTAGTCTCAGTTCTCACATTTATGAAGGACATACTTAGGCATTTAATGTTGCATCCAACTAGGACTGCACTCAGGATGATTAACTTCCTCCCAATGTTCAAACAGTTCATTCATTCCATAAAAATTATTTAAATTATATTGTTATTTTTGTGCTTTTTTTGAAGTGTTCAGGGCTCATATCCCAATATTTGGAGAACAATTTAGTGCTGATCACCTGAAATGCATGCAGTCCCATTGGAGTAATTAACTGGGTATGCTTACTCTGGTCTCATGGATTACAAGATTGTGAATTCTCACTTCTGCAGCCATTTCCTCCCTATCCTGATCTCAGATTGGACCTTGTCTCCTCTGCAAACCAAGACGTGGTTAGGTGCTCCTAAAGCTCCTATAATTACTTCATCATAGTGCTGAATATCCTGGGCTGTAATTCCCGTTTCCTTCTCCATATCTCCTAACAGACCAAGGGTTCTCAGCTTGGGATATACAGACCTTTAGACCATCCATCATGCCCTTGAAGTTTTCTATTATTTATCTACTGCCACTGTAATACTGGATAAAAGCAACCATAAGGCCTCTGTGGCTAGTAATTATATGAGTAATGTGTGAATATTTCTTATGTGTCTGGAGTCAGTGAGCATTCAGTGAGGAGGGGGTTCTGCTGCTCTTGGTCAGCTTGTTTACATCTCTAGGATTACCTGGCTGGTGGTGATCTCAGTTATCCTCTGCTGAGGCTACTGGGCTCTATTCCATGTGCCTTTCATCTCCCTTCTGGACTAGGGCTAACCCAGGCTATCCTCGTCATGATGACAGAAGTCCAAAAGATCAAACCCTAAAGTGCAAGCCCATTTTACAAGCTTCTGCTGAGATCATTCATTCCTGCTAACACCCCCTTGACCAAGTCAAGCTACATGGATGAGCTCAAAATCAAGTGGTAGGGCAAGTCGCCCCACTCACCAAGGGAATGCTGGACATACTAGAAGAACAGAAGAATCCAGACCTTTGCTGATGCCTACTGTGGACTGTAGGCCAAAATACTGTGCATTTTTTGCAAAGATGATCTAAGGCTTTTGAAAATTTCTTGCTGGGACCCTTATCTGCAAAGGTTTAAGAACCTCCTACATAGACTCAGCTTTGTGTTCAGAAAGTTTATCTTCCTTGTTTGCAGGTGCTCAATAAATGTGTTGGATGAATGAGTACCTTCTGTATGGAAGCCCTATACAGTACTAGGGTCTGGGGCTATAGAACTAAACCAGCCAAGGACTCTACCCTTAAGGAGCCTTATGCAATGTGCTTTCTGAGTCATTTTTCAGGAGTAGGGTCATGGTGGACATCCTCAGCCTCAGTCAGAACAAAGTTTGCATTGTTATGATACCTTGGGGGTGAAATTAAAAAAGATCTAGCTTTAGGGAAAACACAATAAATGAAGATGTTGACTTCTGTGGTTCCCAAGAGTGAGGTGTCCTATAGAAACCATATGCTGTGCAAACAAGCATACGTACAGGCAGACTTCAAAAATGCAAGTGGAGACCTCATATTTATTGGTGTCACAAATTAAATAATGAATTTTCTTAGCAGCTAGTTCTAGAATCCCTCTCCAAGAAGAAAATTGTCTCTGTCTAAGAAAATATTTTGATAAGCTGCTCAGGGCAGAAGGTGAGACCCCAAAAGCATGGGTATCTAATGAAATGAATTATTTGTTTTTTCCTTACAAGGAAGGAAAAAGAAAAAAGAGATAGAAGAAGGCGGGATATGGGGGGAAACAAGCGCCAAGGAGCCATAGGAGGGCCCAGACACATGGAGGCGAAAAGAGCAAGAAATCCCTGTGAGAAAACCAGGATGAAATCCTCGGGATCCTGAAGAAAATGTCTAATAATAGGTGGTTTTTCAGAAGATTGCTGGGAGGTATTCTCTGAGATACAAAGGCATCATGCATTTTGTTTGCTCTAGCTTTAATGTTTGTTTTTGCTGTGCTTTATGGTAACTAAACAAAGGAAGGGTCAATGTGTATTAAACAAGAGCCTGCCAATGAGAGTTTCTAGGCTTGAGCATCTGAGGTATTAGGAACCCAGGAACGTCTCTGGAACTAGGGTTGGTCAGGAGGCCTGTGCCTGACACCTGCTTTGCCACTCTACTGTGTAATGTTGAGTTGGTTTCTTACATTCTCTGCCTGTTTTCTCTCTTCTAAGCTGAGGATAATAATAGTGTTTCCCTCTTGGGGTCTTTGGGAAAGCATCTAATGGGTTGATGGAGACAGTGCAGGAACCATGCACCTGGCAGGTATACTCACATGTATCAGTGGTCACTGTCTTCACTTTTGTTTTTGTTATTGCTTTTGTTTTTAGTAGGAGCCAACATCTGGGTAGTGTTGGTCTGGCAGGTGTGAAGTAACATAGGGCTGGTAATCAGAAAACCAGACTGTGGTCTTACTTCCTCCTCCAAGCTTCCAAATGACCTTGAGAATGTCACTTTGCCCTTCCAGGCCTTCAGTTTTCTCTTCCTTTATGAACTGAGGGAGTTTGACAAGGTTTTCTGCAACCTGCAGGAGGTATCCTGACCCCACACCTCCTGGTCCCACAAGCTTAGGAGACATTGGAGAAAGCAGTCCTGGGTTGAGGGAAATCCGTTTTCCCCACTCAGCATAATGATGAAGTGAGACTGACTTGGTGTGTTTGTTTACACCCCTTGGGAAGTTATTTCCCTTTTCACTTAATTACTTGATACCCAGACATTGCTGTGCAAAATTCGCCTCAGATGCATTTTGTAAAGTCATCTAGACTCGCTCATTTGGTGCTTTGATTAAAATGTGCAATCTTCCTCAGGCTTCAGCACCTCGTTAAATAATTGCACCTCCAGTGAGAAAGTAAACAGCACACTCTGGGGGCACAGGGAACAAGATAAATGTGGTGCACATCCAGCAGATACTTTACACCCCATTCCCTGACAAAGTCACACCCTCTGGGTTAAGAGCTGGACTGATGCTGGCTTTAGGCTGCTTCCTTTTTGCACTCTTGTTGGGAAGCAAAATAGAGTCCCCTTTGCCCACCCTTTCCTGTCTCTGTATCTGCCTGACTCAGGCCTGGTCCTGGGGAAGAGCTGGCCAAAGATTGGGTATTCACTGGGAACCTGACTCATTCCCTGGCAGTGTCAAAAGTGAAAAAAAAAAAAAACCCAAAACTTCACTTTTCTTGCACTCAGGGTGTAACAGGAAGGGGCTAGACACAGGGAACACCTTTAGAGGGCTTTGCATGTTGTACCTTTCTGGTTAATTTGTGATGGTGACCTTGAGCATTTCACTTTATCTTTTCTAAAGTTCAATTTCCCTCCTTGATTCTTCTATGACATGAGTCTAGTAGACATGGGAGGCAGTGGCTGAGTTGAGATGGAGGAAGAAAATCATTGAAAGAGAGGCTATGCAACTGACCTCCGAAGCCTGTGGGGATAGGGGTTGGTAATGACCAATGGCACAATGAGCTCCACAAATATCCAAAGGTATGTCCCACAAAATCCAAGAACTCCACTAAAATCCAAGATTATGTCCCAACTGCTGTTATTCAAGTAAAACCTGAAGGATGCTGGTAAGAGAAGGTGTTTGTGGAATGCGCTTTTTCCCAAGATTCCAACTCCAAGGTATGGGAATTGAGAATCTAATCACTAGGCTGACATAGATTCTTCTTGAATTTATATTCTTCCTCCACAGGAAATGCCAAGGAATCTGGGGGAACTAGAGTGGTGAAAAAATAGACAATAAGACCTCTTCCTAAGGTGCTATTCATGTATCCATTCTTTTACCCACCTGTCCTTCCGTTCAATACTGATCAAGCTCTCACTCAGCTGTGCTGTACTAAGTATAAGGACATACTCAAACTTCTTGAGATTTTGATATTGCCGGGGCAATGGGACCTTTGCTTCCACATGTCTACTTGCATCTCCAGGTTGCTACAGGATAAGCATTCCAGATAGGATGCTGGAAGTCTTCCTTTGCAATTCTCCCCTGCCCCTGGTGTAGCACAGGGGTTTGGTTGTGTCTGGGCAAAAAGAAAGTGCTCTACCAATAAAGGGGTGATGCACAGGGTTTTCCCTCCATTCTGAGGCTGCCTTAAGTGTGGGTAACACTGAATGCTTAAGAATATGGAAATTCCTAGGACAAATTAATTTGGATGTATCTATGTCATACTTTTAAAAATCAGAAGTATGATATAAATTTACTCCTTAAGGAGTTAAGTAGTTATCATAGCTAGGGGGCTGAAAGCCATGTCCCTTTGTACCTAAGGTCCTTGAATACACTGCTTACACATCTTTAATTCACTGTGTATTTATTTTTCACAATAGTGATCAGCAAGGTGATGAATGGCATACATGTCATTACTTCTTTAGTGTTTGTCTTCCTACTAGACTGTAGGCTCCAAGAGGACAGAGCTCACCACAAATCACTACAAGTTACCTGCACACATTCCAGGCACTGTTCTGAGCCCTGACGCTAAAGCTATTCTTACAGAACTTCCATTCCCATTCCAGGGACAGGGATAACAGGAGCTGCTACTTAACACAGTGGTCAGGGAAGGTCTTGCTAATAAGGCAGCATTCAGGCAGAGACCAAAAACAAGTGAGGAACCATACCATGAGGATATCTGGAGGAAGAGCATTTCAGAAAGAGGGAATGGAAGGTGTAAAGGCTCTGAGAGCTGTCAAATGATTGGTATGTTCAAGAAACAGTGAGAAGACCAATGAGGCTGGTGCAGAATGACCAGTATAAAAGCAATAAAAGAAATAAGAAAGGTAGCAAGTGGGATTGGCTTTTCCTCTGAGACAGGAAGCTAAGACAGGTGACACACACGTGCATACCTGCACACACACACACAATTTGTGGGGGAGATGAGTCAGGAGCTGGGTTTGTTCATGTGAAGTCTGAGGTCCTGTTGGAAATCCAGCTGAGATGTCAAGTTGGGTTGAGGTGTGCAGAATTCAGGAGAGGGGTCTAGCTGGAGGTAGAAATTTGGGAGCCTCCAGCACACATGAGATTTAACACAGTGCAACTGCATGAGAACCCTACAGAGGACGCTCTGCGGAGGGGAAAAGAAAGCTGAGGACTGGGTGCGGGATCTCCAATAGTCAGAGGTCTGAAGTCCCAAGAAGGAGTAGTCAGTGAGATGGAAGGAGAACCTGGAGAAAAGGGCATTTTGGGTACAATAATAAAAGAGTTTCAGAGAGAAGGGCAGGACAAGCTTTGCCAAATGTTTCTGAGAAATTAAGTAAGACCAAGAGCTGACAACTGTGTTTGGCAGCCCAGAGTTTAGTGGAAAGCTGGATCAGGGCTGTTTTGGTGGGGTGATGAGCAAGAAAGCCTGAAAGGGTTGGGTTCAAGAGGAAAAGGGAGACAAGAACATGGAGATAGCTCTGCCAAGGGGAACAGAGAAATAGGAGAACTAGGAAGGAGTGAATGGTCAGGATAGGCAAGAAAGGAGAAGAGAGGGCAAGTTTGATGGTGCAGAAGGCAGGGTGGCTGATGATCGCCGACCTTGGTATTGATAAGAGAATGAGGATACAGGGTTCAAGCAGAGGGGCTGGCCTTGGAGAGGAATCTTTTAGGTCATCTGTAGTGTGGGTGACAGGGGAAGGGTGATGAATATGTGGGACAAATGCCCTGACGTTGGTAGATGTATCTGTGAGAGTCCGCAGAATTTTCTTCTGATAGCTTCTATTTTCTTAGCTCATATTGAAGAGGGAAAAGGAGAAGTTATGGAATAACAGCTGAGCCCCTTGATTGCATGAATTCCCTCCACTTACCCCAGGCTGGAGAGCACCTGAATGACTTGGGAAATGAGTGGGGCTGGCAGTGCTTGGGTCCCTGGAGGTTGTCTTCATGCATTTGGAGGAAGTTAGTCAATCTGCTTTCATATTTCACTCCTACCAAGTTTAGCTGCTTGGATAGGGTTGGACGTGATCAGGATTGGGTTTTTTCCTGAGTGTAAGGAGTGTCAGGTGAGTGTCAGGGAGAAGGGGGCTGGAGGATATGCTGGGGAGTAATGAGAATAGTATACACTGGGATATGAGCAGAGTAAGGAGAAAAGAGTGCATGGGAGAGTTGAGGGATAGTGCAAGGTAAGGTTAGATTATAGAGGTGTTAATACATTTGGGGGGTTGCATTGATTTACTAAAACTGGTAGTTTACCAGTGAGAGATGATGGTTGGAAAGTAAACTCCTTATACTTGAGATAATGGAGGGGGTGAGATAACTATGGGAGGGCATGGTGAGGCGGTGGAGGGAAAGGATTGCTGGGAAAGGGAGGTCATGGCACTGAGAGCCCAGGGCTTTGAGGGGATGTCTCTGTAGAAAGCAAAATCACCAAGAATCATAATAGATATGGCATCGGAGAGTGTGGCAATGATCCAGCTGATGGGATCTTATAGGACGGAAGGGAATGACCCAGGGGTCTTAAGATGGCTCTAGCAAGGAGGGCTAGTGGGCGGTCCAGTCTGGCAGCCTGCCCATCAAAGCCAGGAGTGTCAGAGGCAGTGATATGGAAGATCATATGGGCAAGGAGGATCCTATGTCACCCCCATGCCCAATGGAACAGGGTTAAAGGGAAAAAAACGCAGCCTCCTCTTAAGAGGATGGCAGGGGAAACCAGCTTTTTACAGGGAGTTTTGAGATGTTCTCAGGGGCTGGCTCTGACCCAAATGTACAGGGAAACCTTGCAATGTTGTCAGTGGCCACACTGGTGCTGCTTGGAGTCCTCTTCTCCTTGACCACAGGCCATTCTGTGCTATGACACAGCATGGTGGTTACATGCACAGGATTCAGAATCCAACTGTGTCCATGTCAATCCTTCATTCCTGATTCATTGTTTATTGATCCTCTGGGATCTTTGGCTGATGGATATGTCTCTGTGCTCCAGCTTCCTCATCAGGGATTAGGACAGGAGTGGGCCCAGTTATGGAATTGTTGTGAAGATCAAGGGAATAAATAAAGGAGTCATACTAGGAGCAGGCCTAGAACATCAGTGCACACATAAACATCTGCCATTCATGTTGGTATTTTTAAATCGTATTCTGCTCTTGATGGGGCCCTTATCTTGTTAGGATAGAAACATAAAGGAAATGTTTAGAATTGTGATCAAAGATGTAAGTATTTGCAGATAATGAACTTTGAGTTTAGATGTTCCTTAAGAAGCCTTTGGGAAATTGGGGGCAGTCAGATTAGTGGTACGTGGAGGCGGGTTCCCTGAGAGGAAGGGTGATGACAGTTGTGCTGCCAGAAAGGCACAGTTGGATCAAAGGTGATCTTGTTGGGACAGCACAGAGCCCGGGGTCTCTGTCCTTCTGTTGATGGGCACTGTTAGTCTGGTTTACTGGTGTATATCCCTAGTGTACAGCTAATCCTTGCAGAATAAACAAAAGATGTTTCTGGAGAGGAACACAGGGTCATATATTTTTCTGTTAGCTCAGTTTCCTCTAACACCTCACACTGGCCTTTTAGAAATTTATTTTATCTCTTGGTAAGCGTCCCTCTGTACTGCACCAAGCATCTTGGCACACCTCTGTACCTGCAATTGTCTTGCTTGTAATATAGTTGTACGTGTGGTTTACCTCACCTGGAGCTGAGATAAAAGGTGTCACATAATGTTCCCAAAGCTGCATCTAATATTGTCTGAGCAGATGTTACTGTTGCCGTGATCACCAAAAATGTTAAAGTCTGGACCATAAGGATGCTTTGCACACTGCAGTTTTTTGACAGGACAGTGAGTTCCTTTCTTTCTTGGCTTGATGTTCAAGATTTCCACCGACAGAGAGCCTTTTGCTACTGCCCCACGCCTGCCCCTCACACCTGCTCATGGCTGCCTGCTCTGAGACTGTGGACTGGGTGTGCCCCCTTCGGCTCTATGGTGAGCTCCTGAGTCCCAGGTCTGGGGGTCCCAGGGTCTGTTGTAGATGGTATTAGAGAGATCATGGACTAGACAGAATTATACACAGACAGATGCTATTTGGATCACATAGTGTTTTGCAAATCAAGAAATTTAATGACAAAATTCCAAATTAATGACTTTCTTTTTCTTTTTCTTTTTTTTTTTTTGTGAAATCTGGGGACTCCAATCACACTGGCTCTTGGATCCTACATGGTAACTGTTGGCTGGAGTGGAGTCACTGTGCCCTCTGCAGAGAGAATACATGCCCTATGTCACTATAGACCCCTCCACATATGCTCCTGGGGACTGCTTCTCACAGGCATTGGAATTTATTATAACTTAAGCCACCCAGTCAAGATAAAGGAACATTTCAGGGCAGGTATGGAGTATAAACTGTGAAAAATTAATGACCACGTGAAACACTGATGTGTGGGCCACTGAGCAGCACTCCGACTCTCCTGGCTATCTGTGAGAGTAAACAACTTATATAATCTTAAAAAAAAAAAAAAGGCAAAGACCTGACACATTCTGCTCTTCTTAGAAATTTTAGTCTTAAATCAGAAGCATGGGAAACTATTGCTTAAATTCTTACCTTGTGCTGTGGTTAACAAAGTAGAAAATGTCTCATTCGTTCCCAGGATCCTGGGGAATTTCACAGCTCTCTTTATTCTTCCGTGCTGTAGCAACACCAATTATCACCTGCTGGACTCTTAATGGTGTGGTGTCTGTGTGTTTTGTTGCCCAAAGCTTTTGAGAACAGGTAGTGGAGTTTTTTTTTTTTTTCTTCCTAGAACAGAGCAAAAAACTGAACAACTTCATGATAGAGTTTTTTTTCCTTTCCTTTTTTTTTTTTCTTAAGAACAACTATGTGACCAGCTGTGATCTTAAGCGAGCGTTTAGCTTCTCTGAGTCTTGGCTTTTAACTCTATTAGCCTGCGAGTGTTTTCTTTCACAATGCTTTAGAGATGTGACTGGCACACAGCCTCCCATTGGGAAAGTTCTCAGTGGGTTTTTAAGCTCACGGCATTCACAAGAAAAGGCCTTGAACAGAGTGGGAGCTCCTTTGAAGATTAGTCTCAAGGATGGGGATACTGGGGATCTGCCACCTTCTGGAACCCACACAACCATACCCACCAGAGAGAATGGCTATTCATTTGCTGATTTAGGTCAACTGTCCTGGGGTATTTTTCTTCCTCCAAGAACCAAGTTTATAACATTGCTGCTCAAAGTACCCCCTAGGGAAGAAAAATTCTTTGGTCACAACTCTCTGACTCTGATGTCTGTTTGCTTGAGGCCATTTCCTTTAGTGAGGTGGGTCCATCAGCTACCCTAACATCAAAGCTTGTAACGAGTTTTTGTTGAACACCTTCCAGTTGTCAGGAGTGTTGGGCTGTGGGGATGCAACTGTCTTCAAGAAATACCTCTGTCTTCAAGCAGCTGACAGTCTAATGGTGGAGGCAGGTAAGTAAGCAGATGATTAAATACAGCATGACAAGTACTCCTACTTGTCTGGGAAGGCTCAGAATGCCACGGGAGATCATGGAAAGGTCATTTTCTCAATAAAACCACTTTGGGAAAATTTGGGAAGACTTTTTGGAAGAGTACTGTAGTCTGCATGTTTGCATCTCCCCAAAATTCATACTTTGAAATCTTAATTCCTGGGCCAGTCGCAGTGGCACACACCTGTAATCCTAGCATTCTGGGAGCCCAGGGTGGGTGGATTGGTTGAGTTCAGGAAGTTCAAGACCAGCCTGAGCAAGAGTGAGACCCCATCTCTACTAAAAATAGAAAAACTAGCTGGGCGTAGTGTCACAAGCCTGTAGTTCCAGCTACTTGAGAGACTTGAGCAAGAGGATTGCTCAAGCCCAAGAGTTTAGTTTGCTGTGAGCTATTATGCCATGGCACTCTATTTAGGGCAACAGAGTGAGGCTGTCTCCAAAAAGAAAAAAAACAAAGAAATCTAATCTCTGAAGCACTAAAGGTGGGCCCTTGAGGAGACGATTAGGTCATGAGCGTGGAGTCTTCATAAATGGGATTAGTCTTCTTATAAGACAGACCCAAGGGAGCCCTCTCATGCTCTCCCACCTTGTGAAAACACAGTGAGAAGGTGCAAACTGTGAACCACAAAGGGGCTCTCACCAGACATAGAATCCGCTGGAGCCCTGATCTTGGACTTCCCAGTCTGTAGAATGGTGAGAAATAAGGTTCTTTTGTTTATGGTATTTTTTTTAATAGCCTAAACTGACTGAGACACAGAGGTACATTTAATCACAGGTGTGAAGGATCAATAGGGTAGCCAGGCCAACAAGAATGCAGAAGCCAAGGGGCAGGAAGATGTGGCAGCTTTAGGTTCACCAGTACTCACTGACCAGGGCGGTAGGGTCCCAGCCTGAAGAGCTTTCTTTATCATACTGAAGAGTTTGGACTTGATCCATGAATTACTGCGGACCTCCCCACACTCTGAGGCCCAATTTCTGTCTTTGAGACAATTTTACACACCTAGAAGCTGCACACATATCCTTCCTTTTTGAAATGCAAGGTCCATCTTTGTTGGCTGTGCTGTTGGTATAGAACAGAGAGGGCCCAGGCATGTGCCCTGCTTGGTTGTTAGGGTAGCCCCTTCTGCACATGGCCTATGGGTGGGGCAATGCCTCCCAAATTCCTGTGTGGAGGAACTAGCCTTTGCAGATATAGCGTGAACAGGTCCTGCTGCCCCTGCTGCCCTCACAGACATACATACCTGCCCATGTCTGAGCTTTTAGGAGTTTAAAATATGGCAAGTGCCCATTCCATAGATCTCACACTCAGATTTGCCCTGGTAAAAGGCAACTTTCTTTTCCTTGCTATATCTGGATATGATTTTTAGCTCCAGCTCTAGACCACTGACAGCAGAAATGTGATCCTACCCCTTTCAGGGCAAACTAGCCAAGTTGAGGTTTTCTCAGTCAATTCAGAGACCACCTGCCTTCTCCTTTCCTCTTTTCTCTGTGACTGCATTTGATCTCCAGGAAACTTAAGTGCTGGGTGGCTGTTTGGCATGGCTTCTGGTTCTTGGCCATTGCTTCTTCTATATCCAATACTAAGACCTCACTCAGGTGGCCCCACTGTCACTGCCCATGGGGATGGGGATGTCTGAGTCCTCATCTTTTCCCTGGTGGTCAGGCCATAAACGTTCGTCTAGACTTCCACAACAAGACCAAGGGCTTTAGAGCTCCTATTTTACTGAGTGGGACCTGGGAGGTGGGTTCTCTTTCCCTGGATCCTTTAAGCCCTTCAGTTCTCTACCCCACTGGCTTCATGGTGGGACAGAGACAAAGAACAGTGTGTGCTTGAGTCCATTGGAGCAGGACATAGGGGCCCATCCCAGGGCCACTCTTCGTTTCTTTGTCTTTCCATCTTAGCATATCTTAATCTACTATTAGTGGTAGTGAAAAATGGCTCTAAGTGATCATGGATTCTTTTTGCTCACTTTTTTGAAATCAACATTATGTCCCAAGATTTTCTGAGCTCCCTTTTGGAATTCTACTCTCTCTTTCTCTTAAACTTGTGCCACTGCCGTGGGTTCAATGTTCATGTGGAGCAGAAAAGCTAAGCATGGTTTTTTTTTTTTTAATTTTTTTCCCCTTTACAACCTTCCCCAAGGGCAACTGGAACAGGATAGTCTCACTGTTGGTCAATGGAAGCTAAGAAGAAAGAAATAACCTCACACAAACTCTGATTAGTAATCTCTAACAGTGTCTACCCTCTCTAAAAGTGTCACACATTATAAATTACAATATGAAACAGCAGGTGCTCACAAGTCTCAGAATGGACTTCAGCATGGAGAGGACAAGCTAAGTGTCTGTGGCCTAGAAGACCAGGAGCAAAGGGCTGCTTACTTTCTTCCCTGCCTAGGAGGCACAGCAGAATATGAGTGATAGAGCTGCCAACTTAAAAACACCCACTAATCTCACTCTGTCTCTTCTCTCTACCTCTAGTTGAAGTCTGCACAAGCCTGTGTACCACCCAGGAGAATGTGATAACTCTTGCTTACTGTGCCCTTCTGATATACAACAATGATAATCTCAGTTCTATCCAGGGAAGTCATAGCAAAATTAGGCCAAAGCTCACCAGGAGTTTTGTGGTTGCTTCCTAAGCCTGGTGCTTGAAGCTGGGAGGGATCAAGGCACAGGCTCCCATGAACATGATCTCAGCACATGGTGCAGAGAGAGAAGGAGCCTCCAGGTTCTTATCACACCATGTTGGAAATAGCCTAACGAGTACCAGAAACCTGCACTTTCCACCAGATTGGGTATTAGAGTTGCCTGTTCCCTTGTATCTTTTGATGGTAACTGGGAGAGTTA